>JAAGKR010000938.1:0-152121 GCA_011419295.1 Clarias macrocephalus
CGCTACCTGTCTAATAATAGCATTACATCCTTTCAGGTTAGCTCGTACTTACTATCTAACTAATCTTAAATTTAGAGAATCAGTTAAAGCTATGGATGTGACAAAGACAATCCTGTCAGATTTACTCGTGTTAATGGTCCAGCTAAAGGCAGCAAGGAAAATTATTAACCTTTTTCAGGAAAGATTAAATTAAATGCGAAAGGAAAAATCCACTTAGAAACTGTGACACGATTGTTACTTGGTCAATATTAGCAGTACATTAGCTAATTTAGATGATCTAGTTAAACTATCTAAACTATCAATTGATATTAAATTCTTGTGTTAATAATCTGAGTAGTATTAGGGATATTTTTAAGCATTTATAAAAGCAATCCTAATGATAATGCACTCACCCTATCAGGTTAGCTAGCTGGCTAATGTTTGGTTTGGCTAGATAATGCTGGCTAAAGTTATCAAGGAAGAATATGAAAAGCTTGGAATATGACAAAAAAAAAATCCTGTAAGAAAACCTGGCAGATATAATAGCAGAAGTATTCAAATAAAAACAACTTTAAACTCCTCTCCAAAATTCTGACAGGATAATTAGCTGCATAATTATACCCTGGTAGCCTAATACTGTAGGTTAGCCAATGTTACAGTAGCTAACAAAAAATGGATGAATACGACAACAAAATCCTCTCACGTTGTTAATTGTCTGAGACATGCAAGAAGAAATGAGTATTAAGATTTACAAATATGATCTAATATTTCCTCTTTGAAATCCTGTCATTAGCTGGCTTTAATGCAAGCGGCCTTTTTAAGTTTGTCAATATGGAATATTAATTTCATGCAGTATGAATATGACAAAAATCTTGTCAGAAATCCTGTTTAGCTTAGCTTATAACAATGAATAATGTGAAAATCTTTGAAAATGAAAAAAAAATCTTGATAGAAAACATGTCATATTTTTTTTTTATATAAATGACTTTACAGTAAACTCCTGTCCAAAATTATGACAGGGTAATTAGCTGCATAATTATACCCTGGTAGCCTAATACTGTAGGTTAGCTAATGTTAGCTAACAAAAAACGGATGAATACGACAACAAAATCCTCTCACGTTGTTAATTGTCTGAGACATGCAAGAAGAAATGAGTATTAAGATTTACAAATATGATCTAATATTTCCTCTTTGAAATCCTGTCATTAGCTGGCTTTAATGCAAGCGGCCTTTTTAAGTTTGTCAATATGGAATATTAATTTCATGCAGTATGAATATGACAAAAATCTTGTCAGAAATCCTGTTTAGCTTAGCTTATAACAATGAATAATGTGAAAATCTTTGAAAATGAAAAAAAAATCTTGATAGAAAACATGTCATATTTTTTTTTTATATAAATGACTTTACAGTAAACTCCTGTCCAAAATTATGACAGGGTAATTAGCTGCATAATTATACCCTGGTAGCCTAATACTGTAGGTTAGCTAATGTTAGCTAACAAAAAACGGATGAATACGACAACAAAATCCTCTCACGTTGTTAATTGTCTGAGACATGCAAGAAGAAATGAGTATTAAGATTTACAAATATGATCTAATATTTCCTCTTTGAAATCCTGTCATTAGCTGGCTTTAATGCAAGCGGCCTTTTTAAGTTTGTCAATATGGAATATTAATTTCATGCAGTATGAATATGACAAAAATCTTGTCAGAAATCCTGTTTAGCTTAGCTTATAACAATGAATAATGTGAAAATCTTTGAAAATGAAAAAAAAATCTTGATAGAAAACATGTCAGATTTTTTTTTTATATAAATGACTTTACAGTAAACTCCTGTCCAAAATTCTGACAGGATAATTAGCTGCATAATTACAGCATGATAGCTTACTAGGTTAGCCAATATTTGCAAGCTGATATTAAGGATGTTAATAAATATGTCAAAACATATGGAAATGTCATAAAACGTAGTTAAATAATAGTAATGAAAAGATTATTAAGATTTATAGTATACTGTAAATATGCCATAAAAAGTCCTGTCAGGGTAGCTAACGGGCTACTGTTTAAAAGTGCATTGTGTTTGATTGGCCATCTGATTAGCTGTAACATTAGCCAACAAATTTATGAATATGACAAAAAAAAAAACTTTCAGATTTGTTCATGTTAATGAGACATGTTAGAAGAAATGAGTATTAAGATTTAGAAATATGAACTAATACTGTATATCCTTTTTGAAATCCTGTCAGATTAGCTAGCTTGCTAATGCAAACTAGACATAAATCCTGCCAGAAATCCTGTTAGCTTAGCTTATAACAATGAGTGATTTCATATTTATTATATTAGGAACATTACCTAAAAATATTTATCCTACCTAAAAATAAATCCTGTCATAAATCCTGAGATTCTAAAAGTTTGGGGTTCAAGACATGCACACATTCCTACATAGGGTCAAAGATAAAAGATCAAACAGACAGATGTAACCGTCTTTTCAACATCATATATGGTTACTTAATAAAAAAAATGTAATATTGTAGAAATTAGGAAATTAGGCTGAAATGAAACCTACCATATAAGGACCCTAATCTCTCTCTCTCTCTCTCTCTCTCTCTCTCTCTCTCTCACTCACACACAGTGTGCTTAACTATATTATATATGCATATATTTTATATTATATTTCTTTCTGTTTTATTCTGTTGTTGTTCCAGGCGGATCAATTGTCCTAGGTGCAAAATATCCATCATGCAATGTTTCATCACTCTGTTCATCTACATCACAGCAGTGAGGTCACAAGTCAATCCAGGTATCGTTTTGATATAAATATATAATAATAACATAATATAATATGTGCTTTATTTAGAAAAAACACTTTAACCCCAAAGGTTGATTATTTTCTTCCACATAATTTAAAATGCACTGTAACTACTACATACCTATTAAATACTAACATTAATATTAAGTAATATTAATATTAGTACATATCATTAATATTATTATATAGTATAATTATTAATATTCATATTATTATTATGTACATACCATAATTGTTTCATATTTTTTTATGAGATCATTTTGATTATAAGATTTTATACATTTTTATATTTTATGTACAACCTGTCAAGCAAATGAAATGGCACTGTATGTGACTGTTTATTGTGGTAATGCAAACAAAATATACAGTACAGCGTGACCAGTTCATTTTTTCATGTCTGCTCATTTTTTCCAGTTTCTGGACATTACCGCTTCATGAATATAAAAAGACGATGCATTCCATCATCATGCACCCATATTATATTAAGACATGAATACGTATACACTAAAGGAATTTTTTTTTTCAGGCTCGACATATAGCAAAAAATAAAAGACTATTTTCAGGTCATCGCCAAAGGCTTTTACATCCTTTTTAAGCATCAGGCTGGAACAGGGAGGTCATTGACATGGAACTGGCGCATGAAGGAAGCCATGTTGGGAGGTCCAGCGACTGTTGAGCTCGCCAAGGTTAACAAGACGAGCGGAGTCACAGAGTTTAATTCATTTATTTGCTCCTTTTGGACTTTTCCAGCAACCTTTCATAGTAAAGTATGAGGAAAGCAGAAAAGCCATCACAAGTACAAGTTACAGGCCTAGGATGCCTAGCATAATTTTACAGGTCTAAAATGTATATACATCTACACAAAATTGTCCCTGTACACCTCTAAAATTAAATTCCAGTCTAAATTTTGGACACACCTTCTAATTCCATGGTCTTTCCTGATTTTTATTTATTTCCACATTGGAAAACAATGCTGAAGGCATCTAAAATATGAGATGTATATCTGCTACTTATGCTCGGTAAATCCTTCATAACGGCTCTAATCTGAGGTGCTGGTTGTTAATTGGTGATTTCTGAGGCTGGTGACTCTAAATGAACTTCTCCTCTGTAGCAGAAGTAAGTTTTGGACTTGCTTTCCAGGGATGGCCTGCATGAGAGCCAGTTTCATCATGGTGTTTGATGGGTTTTGAGAATGCACTTGACAATACTGTTCTTGTCAGAACTGTTCCAGAACAGCTGACCTTCATCTTAAAATAACCAAGTGTTGTTGTTGTTGTTGTTGTTGTTACTAAATTACTAAATTTAATAGTTGTAAAAAAAAAAACTAATTGAATATAAAATTGTCAATAAGTATTGATCAAGAATGTAGAAAATAAATAACTTTTTACAACCATGGTGAGAAGAAAAGCATCTCTGAATGCATACATGTTGTGATGGATGGGCCAAAGCAGTAAAATATAATGTCCAGTTCTACTCCTGTCAGAAAATAACATTATTCTGAGGCTACACTGGGCACAGGCTCATCATACCTAGACAGTTAAAAAAATTAAATAAAAAAAAAGTCAACATTTTTCTTGTTTAGGTATAAAACCTATAGGGACAAATTACCTGTAAAATGTCAAAATGAATCTAAATGCTATAAAAATGTGCATGCTGGGCTGTAAAATTACTCATATATATAAAATTTGGTATAATTAAATTAAATTATAAGTTTTAAAATTGAATTTGAAACATTAAACAGTCAACGTTAACATCTCATGAAGAAGCTTAGAAGGATCTGCTTTTTTTTTTTCTTTTTTTTTTTGCTGGAGAATAACATAAAGACCCTCTGTGTCTATGGCGAGGCCTCCTGAAAGGTATTTGGTATTTGGGTGTTTACCTTTGGGGTGTGGGCTATGTGAGCGCTGTGTCTGTTTCACCCAAAAAAAAAAAAAAAAAATCCTTCAAGTCACTAGCTGAAACAAACTCAGCCATTATACTCCAACATATAACACAGTTAATTTTCAGCCTGTGTTTGATCACATCATTGAGAACAAGCACAACAGAATGAGAAAAAAAAAAAGGGGGGGGGGGGATTAGTAGTGTTTAGGAGAATAAGATGTGCTGCGTGAGTTGCCCTGAAATTTCATCTGTATGCTACATCTGAAAAAGGTAAAGAGCTTCTAGTAATAAAGACAGTAATACATGAGTGTGTGTCTGGGTTGTTTTTCTTAGCTACATGCAGGTATCCACTGGGAATGACTGGTGGCAAGATTCAAGATGAGGACATCTCAGCTTCTAGCCAGTGGTCGGAGTCTACTGCAGCTAGATATGGCAGGTAAATACATCCACAGATGGGTAGATTATACTTTTTATAGTTTTACTGTACAAAGTCACACATAAAAGATTGTTCTTTCCTCCATGCTTCTTTCTTCTTTCTTAATCACAGACTGGATTTTGATGATGGAGATGGTGCATGGTGTCCCGAGGCAAATGGTCCAAAGAGGCAAATGGAGTTTCTGCAGATCGACCTTCGCATTCTGCACTTCGTCACATTGGTGGGCACACAGGGGCGTCATGCGGATGGTGCGGGGAATGAGTTTGCGCAGCGCTACAGGATTAAATACAGCCGTGACGGCTCGCGCTGGGTCTCCTGGCGTGATCGTAAGGGCAGTCAGGTATGTTGATGGAGCATTGCTTTTAAGACAAAAGTAGGAATTCCAGCCTAACCGCATCTCACTGCTCCAGGGTTTCTGGTAGCAGATATGGGTGCACTAATGTCATGGAGGGGACATGTACCCAAAACAAATTATATTTGAGCAGTTGACAGGTTACGGAGACAACAAACGCAGCTTGATGGGATTAGAACTCACAACCTTCTAATCATTAGTTGAAAAGCTAATAACTCCTGGCCTACAGTATAAGTATTTTACGATGGTTTAAGATGGTTTGAGTTTTGGGGTCTCGATATGGTCACCTTCTTTGCATGTCTTTCTTCCTAGATCATCGAAGGCAACAAGAACGCCTATGACATTGTCCTGAAGGACCTGGAGCCTCCAATCATCGCCCGCTTTGTGAGATTCATGCCTGTCACCGATCCCAGCGCATCTGTGTGTATGAGGGTGGAGCTATATGGATGCGAGTGGCTAGGTCAGATTTCATTGTAATGTCCGGTGCTGTGTTCTTTCTTAAAGGAAACCTTCATTCTGAATGTTTTGGCCATGATTAGAACGAATGTTATTGACTTGAGACTAAACTATTAAAGCTCTGCTGCATCTGTCGCATTACAGTACATAGAGATGGAGCCAGGTGGACAAAGACAGGAAAAAGGTTAAACCTATTACATGGCAGACTAAATTAACTTTTTCGTTTTTTGTTTGTTTGTTTGTTTTTTTGTTTTTTCAGATGGCCTTGTGTCCTACAGCAGCCCTGCTGGAGAGGAGATGACCTTTGGAGGACAGCAAGTCTACCTTAATGACAGCGTGTACGATGGAGCCATGGGTTACAGGTAGTAATCCATCGATAATTAAAGGCAATAATTCCTTGATGCATTTAGTTAAACAATACAAACAAAACAACCGCTTGGATTTATTCCTCAGCATGACAGAGGGTCTCGGGCAGTTGACCGATGGAAGTTGGGGTCTGGATGATTTCACGCAAAGCCATGTTTATGGAGTTTGGCCTGGGTACGACTACGTGGGCTGGAGTAATGCTAGCTTTTCCAGCGGTTCTGTGGAAATGACGTTCGAGTTTGACCGCATGCGAAACTTTACATCAATGAAGGTGGGTGTAGAGCTTCCCCTCAAGTGCTATATGTTTTAATTTAGAAACGAGTCCAAATTCCAAATCAATTACAGTCCTTCAGAATCTGTAGGTCTTATTCCAAACACTCGAATCAACACAGAAAAACTACAGTATTAACGGGCCAATAAATTATTCATATAATATGATACTAAAAACACAACCAAGACTCTTGTTTAACTTGTTTGATATCTCGAAGGTAATCCTTTTGTCTTCCTTATGTCCCACTCATCCTTGCTTATCTTCTCAGGTTCATTGCAGCAACATGTACACATCTGGGGTGAGAGTATTTCAGAAAGTTAACTGTTACTTCCACTCGGAGACGGACTGGGAAGCCAGGCCAGTTTCATTCAAGCCCAAAGCAGATAGTTCAAGTCCCAGTGCTCGATTTGTCACAGTGTCTCTGGGGAATCGCATGGCCAATGCCATTAGGTGTCAGTTTGCCTTCAGCGACACTTGGATGATGTTCAGTGAGATTGCTTTCCAGTCAGGTAATAGCTCCACAAACACGAACATATTCACTAACGTGATAATAATAGATTACTAATAAAACTTGGTATCCTCTTCAAATGGATGCTAAATATATAATATATACAGTAAATCCTCTGAGAGATTAAAAAATAATTCTCTTTTCCCAAATCTAGATACAGCAGTGTATAATACCACTCTTGCTCCAACAAAACGTGGCCATCCTACAAGCACGCAGCCGGGTAATGGATTTTAGCTTTGGTACTAACAAACAACAGGGCAAAACATGGGTTGTTGGTTTGGGGATCTGAGATCTAGGAACGAGCCCTGCCTCGGTGGCTTGCCACACCCCATACCACCCAGTCACTGCTTGCAGTGCTTGTCCCAAGCCCAGATAAAATAAAAAAAAAAGGAGGAGGCCAGTTGTTGTGCGGATGGACAATGCACTGTGGCGACCCCTCAACAGGAGCACCTGAAAGACTAACAACAACAAAATAATTGAGCTTATGATCAACTTAAATATTATTTGATTAAGTAATATGGGAACTTTTGCAAGTGTTCGAAGAAACAAAACACAAAGACGGGACTGGAAGAAAAAAAACGTCTTTAGCTTTTGGTCTGTTTATAACGTTTGCATTAGCACCACTTTGAGGATGCCGGATCCTTTGCTAGAAAAATCTGTATTATAATTAGTGCCAATATTGAGTAGTCATGAATTTTTAATTAGAAACAGCATTAGAAAATAGTCATAGCTATCATTTTTATCTGCACATAGCTGTTAATGGACCTGGATGGGTTTTTTTTTTTTTACTACTATGAAATTTATAAATTATTGTTTGCTTATAATTTACCCTAGGACTCGATCCCACCCATAAGGTTGATGACAGCAACACGCGTATCCTCATAGGCTGCTTGGTGGCCATCATCGTCATTTTGATGGCCATCATCATTATTATTCTCTGGAGACAGGTCTGGCAGAAGATGCTAGAAAAAGTGAGTCATTCTGGTCAAATGTCAAATTTGTATGAAGATTTTCATACCTCTTAGGAAAAAGTTGTTAAAACCTAAAGAAAAAAAATCATTTAATGGTTCCAGGCCTCACGTCGGATGCTGGATGATGAATTAAGATCTCGACTCTCGGATCGCAGAGACGCTTTTTCTCATCGGCAGTCGTCACTGTCTAGTGATTCTGAATCGACCTGCACATACGAGAGAGTGTTCCCTCTGGGATCCGAGTATCAGGAGCCATGCCGGTTACGGAAAACACCCGAATTTCGGGCAATGGAAAATCTCGGTGAGGGCCAACATTCCTACTTTTACTCTTCCTCTATTTTTCTTAGGAGTTTCTCTTAAATTGCTTTAAATTTTTCACAGCAGTCACCTCTGAATCGTCTGACCAGCTTCCATCCACCGCTAAAGATGAAGTCCCTCCTTATGCGGAAGCAGATATCCCGAAAGCAACCAGCAGTCATTGTTATTCCATTGCAGCGATCAGCATGCCACCTGGACGAGACGGAGCGCTAGAGGAATTTCCCAGAGAGAATCTGACATTTAACGACAAGCTTGGAGAAGGCCAGTTTGGAGAGGTCAGTGCAGAGGTGGAGCTTTTCATGGACACACACAAAAAAAGACTTCATATTTGTACTTTTAAATATAGAACACATTAGGAGATAAGGAATATAAGAAACAAGATGGTGTCTAGGAAACCCAAAAGCTCTTCAGTGTCGAATGAAAGAAACTACTTTTTCTAGAGTTAGGAGGTAGCACTGTGAGAAAAGATTATATCTAGGACCTCATTAGAGAGTTTTCCACATCAGGGAAAGTATGAGAAATATAAATCTTCCAGGACTACTATTGGTGAAACCATTTTTTCTGGGTGTAGGAGACCAGACTAAATAACAGGAAACCAGATGTCAAAAGTTAAATACCGGACCTTTAAAGGCATTTTCTTTTTTCCCAATAACAGATGCTGTGTAGGTTTTTTTTTTTACTTTCAAATTTAAACCCTGTCCTTTCGTATTTCCTTATCTCCATTGGTGCACAACCTACCATGCTCAATCTGATAGCAACCTCAAAGGAAGTTCCTATATGCACCTCAGATACCTCCTTTAGGAGGACAATACAATACCAAATGGGCACAGGAGACATGTATACATGCTTTGCCTCTTCTTCTACCACTGATTTTTTAGATGTTTCCAGAATCCAACATCTAGGCCACAGGTTTCTGCTTATGAATCTGAGATGGTCTGCAAGGCATTGGTGGTCTCTCTACACAGACAGAGAGGCAGGATCACTTGTTCATTTGGTACTGGTCCTTCAGAATGAATCACCAACTGACAACTCAGAAACACAATGGCCCTTACAGCATGAGCATCGTATTTACCCTAGCTGGAAGCTGTTCTACTGCATACCACAGCAACGTGGGGGAATCAGTCTTGGTGCCCCAAATCAATGAATCTCCATCCACCATTACGTGTAGGACCTTTTCCCCCTCGTTATGATTGGGGAGAACTAAGTGCTCCGGCAGTAAGCCAGCTACAGTATGCATTGATGACTTGATGATTCTGGGCTAAATCTAGGTTTTGTCACCAAGTTCATGTCCCTCAGGTTCATTATCCAGTCTGCTGACCTTGCAGTACTGTATGTCAAATCAGGGTATCTAACTGTATTGGGCATTTTGTTTGTTGCTGTAATGATTCTTAGACCAACTGTTAATCTACCAACCAGGAAACACACCAGCTAGAAGAGGCCAAACCACTGGGTGGTGGATTTCCTAACCTTGGTTTACACATGGTCTCTACTATGATATGCTATCAAAGGGAAATGTGCTATAGCCTATAAGACTGCTTAACTAAGGGACTAACAAAACACAAGACTTGGAATCTACAAAATATGTTAAGAGGTAACAATAATGATTAAGGGGTACGGTTAAGAAGAATGGAGGAAGCCCTGATCCAAACATGTACAGTATTCCACTTACTGATGGTATCTGCAGGTTCATCTATGTGAAGCAAAAGGAATGAAGGATTTTATGAAGGACGATGCCTGTGATATTGGGGAGGAGCCTATTCTGGTGGCTGTGAAGATCCTCAGAGAGGACGCAACTAAAAATGCAAGGTATGCACACGAGGGGTACAATATAAGGTTCAGAACATTTAAGGTGCATAGAAGACAACGGCACTCCTTGTTGCCATGAATGACATAAGTACAATTCTTGTATGGAATTCCACATCTTCCCTTAGGAATGACTTTTTAAAGGAGATCCGGATCATGTCAAGGTTGCGAGACCCCAACATTATTCGCCTGTTGGCGGTGTGTGTTGAAAGCGACCCCCTGTGTATGATCACAGAGTACATGGAGAATGGCGACCTCAACCAGTTCCTCTCTCACCATGAACTTGAAGATCTGGGACAAGACCAAGAGCTGACAGCCACCATCAGGTTGTTTAAATGTTTGTAATCTAAATGTGTTTTTTTATACCAAAGGACTTCTGGAATCTGGTTGTCTCATGAAGCAGGTTTAATATTAACTGGGTTCCTACTTAATACAACCATGACTAACTTTTCTAATATTTGCATTAGTAACATGCTCTATAGATTCTTTACAAATTACCCATTATAACCTTGCTCTTTTTTTGCAGTTATGGTGACCTCATCAACATGGCTGCTCAGATCACTTCGGGAATGAAGTATCTGTCTTCTCTGAACTTTGTGCACCGTGATCTGGCGACGCGGAATTGTTTGGTGGGGGCGAATCACACCATCAAGATTGCAGATTTTGGCATGAGCAGGAACCTGTATCGCGGAGATTACTACCTCATCCAGGGCCGAGCCGTGCTCCCTATACGCTGGATGTCCTGGGAGAGTGTTCTGCTGGTAGGACCCGTTGTACTAATTGGTAGAGAAAGCTAAATATCAAATATCTGGACAAGTGGAAGACTAAAGAATGTCATAAACAGAATCAAAAGCACTTTGCTGTCATGTTCACTTGCTGGCCACCCATACCCAGGCTAATTCGTTATCATTCTCCTGGTTCTCCTGTGTATCCTGAACAATGGTTCTCCACTGGTTTCCAACCTTCCAACTGTCCACATTTGGTGCTCACTGTTGCCTCAGGTTCCTGTTTCTGGCTAAAAGAACTGAAATCCAATGTGGTCTTCTACCACTGAAGCATATCTGCCTTAAGATTTGACATGTACTTTCTGAGATGCCTTTCTCCTTACCACAGTGGTTACCGGTCAAAACTCTCTTCTATCTAAACTCTCTTCTTGTTTTGGATTTTCCCTGATTTTCTCTCTAGAAGTACAGTTACATTTATGCTATTTGGCAGACGCCCTCGTGCAGAGAGACTTACATTTTTTAAATCTCATTATACAGTACATTTGAGTAGTTGAGGGTTAAGGGCGTTGCTCAAGGGCCTAACAGTGGCAACGTGGTGGTGCTGGTTTTGAACCAGGAGTTTGAACCTGATCATTAGTCCAATGGCTTAACCACTGAGCTATCCCCAACCACACATTTCTCTGTAAGGGCACTCTCCCATTAAGCTACCAACGAGTGAGGGCGAAGATCACCTGCTTCCTCTGAGACACGTGGTGGCAACACGCAGAGGAAAGCGCTATCTGCCACTTCCAATTGCATGAGCTCACAGCTATGATTGATGGCAGGGGGAGTGTGAATTTGCCACACCACCACCCCCACCCAAGCCATAATAACCATTCCAACCATTTTTGCTATTCTGATGTTTAATATGAACATATGAACTCCTGACCTGTTCCTGTGTGATTTGATGCTTTGCACTTGATTGACTAATCTTCAGGTTGGCATGTATGTGTATGATGTTATGTTGTCGGTACAGGATGCGGCTTTTGTGAGCGTATTTTATCATTCTGACTATACTCTATTCTGTGTTTTTTATGCAGGGCAAATTCACCACGGCGAGTGATGTCTGGGCCTTCGGTGTAACACTGTGGGAAATGGTCACTTTGTGCAAAGAGCAGCCATACTCCCAACTCTCAGATGATCAGGTGATTGAGAACATGGGCGAGTTCTTTCGTGACCAGAGCAAGCAGGTGAGCCTTGAACACTCGAAATTCAAAAACACAAATCAATTGAGCGGTGTGGACTTTATGTACAGTTACTTCCCGAATCATTTTCCTATTAAAGCACAACATCCTTGTACCATGGGAATGACAGGATAGACCGTCTTTACAGATGTGTGACCTGTTCATAAACACCCATGTTTAATGACTCTGACTTTATCAGGTGTACTTACCGAAGCCTTGGAATTGCCCCGATGCCATCTACAGCCTCATGCACAGCTGCTGGAGGAGAAATGCCAAGGAACGGCCGACTTTTGAGCAGATCCATGCAGCTCTACTCGAATGTCAGGCTGAAAAGCTTCTGAGTGATGAATCTGACACAAACACCCAGTTCTGAACTTTTCCCCTCCAGCAATGTAGGGTTGGAACTGTCAAAAAGGTTCTGTGTGTATAAATAATGTAAAAAGCTGATCGCTCCATGAGTTATATCTGAATTTTGTATGAATATAATGTTTTTTGTTCTTAATAATGTTTCTTAATCATTATTATAGCTAATTGTTTACACGTATTATAAATCTGACATTATTCTTCACACTTCCTTTAAATCTTATTTCATGAATAAACCATCTTGATTTTCAAATCTGCACAGTGTTCAGTTGTGTATAATCTAAAATATTTTAGTGGTTGTGTTATTATGTTGCTTTAATTTGCCTATTAAATTAATTGGATGGGGAGCTTTCTGATTTTTTTTTTTTATAATATCAAGATTTTGTATGACTAATTAGAAGATTAATGTTTGCTTTTTCATCTGAAAAGGTTTCAAGAGTTAGACTGCAAACAAACAAGCCAAAACAATTAACCAACCATGGGAAAAACATCAAACCAGCCAACCAATAGACCATAGAAAACAACAAACAAAACAAAGACAACTGAACCAAACATGTGGAAACAAAACAAACATGCAAAAAACAAGCAAAACAAACAAAAACAAAAATGGTAAAATAAATAAATAAAATCAAACAACTAATCAAAACCACAAACAAATAAAAACAAACAAAAACAACCAAGCAAGCAAACATACAACAAACACAACCAGCTATCCAAACACACAAACATAAATAAAAAAGCAAACCAAACATGCAAAAAAAACAAAAACAAACAAGAACAAACATATGCATTCAACTAAGCAAGAAAACAAACAAACAAAACACAACACACAACCAGCCAAATAAAAAAATAAATAACAAAACAAACAACTAAATAAACAAATACACAAACAAGTGAAAAAAATACATAAATAAATAGACAAACAGAAACAAGCTAAATCATTATTTTAAGAAAACATAATATCTGTTCCACCAACACGTCTGTCTTTAGAGCTTATGATCATCGGGTCACTGGTAAAAGCAGGCAGCTCATCACTTTGAACAAACCGGAATTGAAACTGAACAGAACAGTAAACAGGTCTGAGTTACTCAACAGAGCCAAACCACATGCTTAAAAAGTCTTCATTAACCAAATACTTTTGGGATAAAGGGGAAGTTCTGTGTGCATTTAAGTTTATTTGCTCCAAACTGTTCATTTAAAACCGACACTAGCGACGGGTAAGTGCTTTATACTGTAAAAGCACAAGCAGGAAGCGTCAGGAAGGTGGAGCGCGGAACGAGTACTGAAAGTTCACCCAGGTCGTTGTGTTATGTAATGGTAATGCTTTGTGCAGAGTCAGCATTCAGTTTGGAGAACAACAACTTGTGAAGTGGACACCAGGTGGCTCGACCTGAGGACTGTGTTAAGCAACTTTTTGTTTAAAGAAAGAAAGAAAGGAATAAAAAAACTGATGAATTTGTACAGCCTTTCAGTATCAGTATCAGTACAACAATTCAATGTTGTACTACACTGCTGTAGTATAGGGGGAATAAAACACTGCAGGCTATGCTGTTACGGTAAAACCTCTGTGTTGATTATTTCCCTATAACGGTTCACTCCCCACGTCTTTTATTTATTTTATACACAAGTTTACATCTAACTTGTGTGTTCATTCATTTGTACATTTTCTGTATGCTTTTTAGATCAGGAGCTCAGGGCACAAGCTGCGGAACGTCCTGGACACGGTGCAAACTCACCGCAGAGCACAAGCACACACGCGCATACACCCAATCATACACCACGGGCAATTTGGTATACCTACAGCACATGAGGTAAACCAGAGCACTCAGAGGAAACCGATGAAGTACGGCGAGATCATGCAAACTTTACACACATTTGCAGACAGGAGGCAAGATTCACACCCTTAACCCTGGAGGTGTTTTTGTTGACTAAAAAAAATATTGTTCCATAATCCATGACTATAAGAATTTTTGTTTGTTTGTTTTTTTATGATATATAATATATCATTGTATTATATATAATACTATAATAGCTAATTGTGTTATACATTTATTATAAATCTGTCACTTCAGACTCTGCACACTTTCTTTAAATCTTATTTCATGAATAAAACATCTCGGGTTTTCAGTGTTCGGTTGTGTATAATCCTAAATATTTTACCTTCTTATGTCCCCTTAATATGCCTAGTAAATTAATTGGAAAGGGAGCCTTCTGGTGAGGGTTTTGTTTTTCAGCATATTAATTTTTTATGCTTAATTAGGAAGATTGATGTAAGTGTTTTACTCTGAAAAGATTTTAAGAATTTTTGGATAGAATCCTACAAACAAAGACAAACAAGCAAACAAAAACAATCAACTAAACATGGAAAAAAAAAGTATCTAATCAACTAAATAAACAAAAACATACAAAACAAGAAAACTAAATCAACAAACCATACCAAAACAATCAATTACAGAAAGCTGTTTTTCTGTAATTTTAAGATTTTAAGAGTTTTGGATAGAATCCTACAAACAAAAACAAACAAACAAACAAACAAACAACAACAAAAAAAAACAACCAACCAAGCATATGACAAACAATTAAACAAAAACAGCTAACCAAACAAAACAAAGGAAACCAACAAACAAAAATAACCAACCAAACAAACATGCAGGAGATGTAAGACACGTGGCAGTGATGTGCTGTACGTGGTGTGTATTTCTGCGTTTTTAGAGATGAATGTGTTTCAGAAGCTACATAGACAACCTAACAAAAGCTGGGATATGCAAATAATGACAAATTTCACTGTGCAGTGATGAATAAAAGCTGAATACAGGGATGAACACGAGACCATCTTTAAAGATTTTCTATCTAGTGTCCACTTATTCAAGTCAAGTGGGCTTTTATTGTCATTTCAACAATACAAAGTTCAGATCACAGTGAAATGAAACAGCGTTCCTCCTGGCCCAAGGTGCTACATACAAACAACATAAATGGATTATATAAATTGACAAAAACTAGCTAGCTAATTAAGACACCTACTTAGCTGACTAGCTAAGACAAAACAGAGTAACACTATAAATGTACAAAAAAATAAGTATTCATTCATCGTCTATACGCAGGGGTGCCTGGAGCCTAACCTAGGAGACTTAGGGCTCGAAACGAGGTACACCCTGGACGGGGTGCCAATCCATCGCAGGGCACACACACACACACACACACACACACACACACACACATGCTCATTTACACACTATGGGGAAACTGGAATTGCCAGTTAGCCTAATCTGCATGTCTTTGGACTGTGAAAGGAAGGACACAGGGCACACACACACACACACACACATGCTCATTCACACACTCCTGGCAATTTGGGAACACCAATTAGCCTAATCTGCATGTCTTTGGACTGTAATAAGAAAGCAGAGGTCACCTTGAGCCTCCAGGGTCCGGGTTTTATTCCTTTTCCGGCACTGTTTGCATGTTCTCTTAGTGCTTGGGGGTTTCCTCCGGGTACTCCGGTTTCCTCCCACAGTGAAAAGACATGTCGATTAGGCTAACTGGCGTTTCCAAATTCTCCCTAGTGTGTGTGAATGAGTGTGTGAGTGCATATGTATAAAATGTGTGTGCCCTGTGATTGATTGGCACCCCGTCCTCGAGCCCTAAGTCTCCTGTAATAGGCTTCAGGTCCCCCAGGACCTCTCATACAGGATAAAGCCAGATACACGATGACGGACATGCTTTTAATTTAAAGCATAAGATAATAACACATTGCAAGAGCATAATCAAGCAAATATGTCTTTGTCATAAATGTTAATAATAATCAAATTATACAGAGTGTACATTAAATAAAACTACACACTTGTTTTTTGTTTGTGCGCGTGTGTGTGTGTGTGTGTCATTCCTGACACTTATGCAGACTAGTAATTTGAAATGGTGTTAATAGTCTGACTGTTGGTAAACAGGCCCCGCCCACGTGTCGCTGACGTCCGATGACGTCTTTAAACCAGCAGCAGGGGCTGCGCTTCAAACAGCCGTTTGCAACTAGACTCGGTTCCTTGACCTGGAGCGTGACACAGCAGTCTCGCCACCCTTTTCCCCTTTGCCTCGCTCGCCATGGCGCGGTTTGGGACGCGGCCCGCGGCAGCTGCCGGAGCTTCTTCAGAGCGGAAAACACACAGGAATTGTCAATGTGTAGCCGCTCGCTGATGGGGACAGCTCGGGGGACAGGGACGAGTGGATGAGACGGACCCGGCGCGTCATTATACTCGAAGTGATAAAATAAAGGGCATAAAAATGTCCGCGTGTTATACGGAGTGGAGCGCGAGCTGTGGCACGCGACATTAGCGACTCTTCCCTTTTGTCATCGCTCTCTCTCTCTATATATATCATTATTATTATTATTATCATCATCATTATTTCTCTTGCCATCCGCCGCCGATGATTTCGGACAGCGACCCGAGGAAGGAGCGTGTCGATAAATCGCAAGGATGAAATTTACCGAGCACTTGGCGGCGCACATCACGCCGGAGTGGAGGAAGCAGTACATCCAGTATGAGGTGAGCGCGAGCGCTAACGCTAACGGCGAAGAGGCGGGGGGGGAGGGGAGGAGAGGAGAGGGGAGGAGGGGGGGGGGTGAACGAAATGACAAAAACAAAACCGGAGCTAGCGCTAAAACAGTAGCTAGCAAAACACTGGTACCCGGTCAGCCTTACGACTTGAACACGTCGTATTCCGTAACGTCCTGTACGCCGTACGACTTGAACACCTCTTCTTCCGTACATCACCGCTCCTGTTCTCCATTTAAATGTGTGTCGTTTCCTTAACGTACGACTTTAAACGCGCCTCGTTTACACAACACCCGAGACTTCAAATGTCCCCTAGTCATTAACAGGCATCTCTGTGCGACATCGCACGGTGCCTTAAATATGTACTGCTTTCTCACGCACAGCACCGCACGAGCTAAACACGTCGTGTTTCGGCAGCGTACGACTTGGAACGTAGCGTGTGAATTCCACAATGTGTCCTAAATTTGACTTAAAAAACGTGTTCGCATTCAGCAGCGACTTAAACGTCTATCACAGTAAGTCGCCGACTCGTGAGCGGGTTCCATCCGGGTGAACGTCCGTAAGTCGGATTCGTTCGTACGTCCGACAAAGTGAGACTTGTACACCTTTGACGCAAATATGCAGTGTAAAGCGTTAAAAAACAAACAAAACAAAAAAACACGCACACCAAAATACTGTAAATAAACTATTTTTACTTTTACAGTTACCTTAAAATGGTGGTACAGCGTATTCTTTGGTCTTTCGGCTGCTCCCGTCGAGGGGTCGCCGCAGAGGACCATCACAGGTTTCACATCCGGATGCCCTTCCTGACGCAACCCTCCCATTTTATCTGGTCTTGGGACCAGCACTGCATCCAGTGGCTGGGGTTTGGGAATTGGCTGGGAATCGAACCCGAGCCTTCCGCATGGCAGGCGAGAAACCTACCACTGCCCTGTAGGTTGTACCATACTACAAAGACTCTGATTGACACTTAAGCACACAGCAGACACGTGAGCTACTTGTGCGATTTGTTCGTATCTGTGAATGTTCGTAAGTCAGGGACTTACTGTATCCCCTAATGTACAGCACTGTACAACTTAAAACATATCTTGTGTACACCATGTTATGTTTTGAATATGTATTACTCCCTAATGTAAGCATTGTACAGCTTAAACACACCTTCTATACAACACATAGACATTAAATAGCTATTATCCCTTAATAAACTTCTTTGTACGACCTAAACATGAACAACTTAAACATATTTTATGTACACCACTACTCTTACTACTAAGTCACTACTAAGCCTTTAATATCTAGTATTACCTAATGTACGTTGTATGAATTAAACGCGTAATAATTCCGTAAGCTTAAAACATATTTGTTGTTCACCAATCTATGTCATAAATTTGTATTATTTGTGAACATACAACGTCGCATGATTTAAAGACGATGTATTCAGTGAAGACTTAAACATATCTTATGTACAACAATCTGTGCCTTTTTTCCGGCAGTAATTACAGTAGTTACTTAAAAAATAAAAAAAGTTTTTATGTATTCCCACCTACAAATGATGGGGTGCACAAACTTGTGGACTCTTGAGACACTTAATAAAGGGGATCTTATTTCGCTTGTCTATTTTCTTGTCAGTCTGTCACTTGTCTTCTGATAGCCGATTCCGTAGTACTGATTTCTCGAATCATTCACGAGGCATTTCACCTTGTTGTTTTAATGTCAGTGTGAACATCTACCACAAAAATCAAAAAGCTTTGCATCTGAGCTTCCTTTTTTGTTACTGCCTTTTCTTTTCACCTCTCCTGGGTTTTGGAAGAAAAAACGTCTAGCATGCACTCGCACGAGTAATGATTAAACCGGCGTTTAAATTAACCCGAATTCACCCATCCTGGGGCACTAGGACGGCATTTTTCATCTTCATTGTGCTTAGTCAGTCGAAATCATTGCAACGTGACTTCATTCTTCTGTACGTTTAAGATACCGATTCAGACCAAAGACCGTTTCACGTGTCGGCTTGTTTTTGCTTACATGCACTATTTCGACTTCCATAACAGGTTAGACTAGATATTGCTCAGGCTCGTCTCTTCAGCATGACGTCCTTCTCTGCCGTGTTGGTTCGGCTTCCTTAACGGGAGCTCGTCTACCAGCATGTGTACACTTCGTGCAAGGTGTGTACGAAGCGCTTGCCAAGCAATCCGAGGTGTTTGGTCACGGCGGCTTTAGCGCGCTCAGGCACCTTCGGGTTTAATGGGCTGTAGGTAATGAGATTATTGCAGTCTCCAAACCTGCTGACCCATTAGTCATGCCTTTCACAGAGGAAAACAAAACACCTAGTACGGGTGTGAAAGCGTTGCGGTGCAATTTGAAGAAAATAGTTACATCATAAAGGTTCCAACTGAACCTGATGCTACTTATACTGCAGCATCCTTGATAATATGAGAGAACGCTGCATGCTACAGTAATTCCGAAGAATAATTTATCACGTAACAAACCAATGCCCACCTGGCTAGTGAGAGAAAATTGTGACAAACTTTACAGACTATTTAAAATGTCCAACAAAGTAGTGTGTAACTTGTAGGGCTAATGGAAATGACCTACTAAAATAGGAACTTTACAGAATAAATAAAATTACTTACTGAAATGGTTAGTCTATAAGGTTAGTCACTGAAATTGCCTACTATTTAGTGGCTAACTTCGAGGACGAACCAAAATGACTTACTGAATAGTAACCAACTCCATGGACTATTTACAATAACCTACAAAAATTGTGACAGACTTTACAGACTATCTGAATAGTGTTAAACTTTACGTGCTATTTAAAAAGACTTACTATTTTTTTAAAAAGTGATGTCCTTTGACAAACTTTAAGGGATAAAAAAAACTACCTACTAAAATAGTGACTGACTTTACATACTATCTAAAATGACCTAATGAAATGATATCAGGCTTGGACTAATGTAAATAGCAAGTTGTAAATGTAAATTATTAGTCTGTAAAGTTAATAACTACAATGACTTAATAAAATAGTGTCTAACTTTAAAGCCTGTCTTCAGTGCCCTACTATTTGGTGTCTAACTTCAAGGACTAACCAAACTGGATTATTGAATAGTGACTAACTTTACAGATGATTTTAATAAGTCATTGTAAATAATGTCTTAGACTTAAAACTTTACAGGCTATGTACATTAGGCTGCTAAATAGTCGCAACATTTACAGACTGTTTAAAAAGACATACTGAAACAGTGAGTTGCTTAACATACTCTCTAAATGATAACAGTGTTTAACTTTTAGGGCTAATGGAAATGATCTACTAAAATAGTAAATAAATTTAACAGACTAACCAAAATTACTTAGCCTGTGAAGATAGTCACTAAAAAAGCCAACCAAAATAGTGTCTACCTTTAAAACCTGTCTAAAATCATCTACTTTTTAGTGTCTAATTTTAAGGACTAACAGAAATGGTGATTAACTTTACAGACAATCTACAAATGACCAACTAGTTAGTGTGTAACACTGAGAGCTAATCAAAATGACCTACTAAAATAGCAACTGGCTTTACATACTCTCTAACTTTGGACTTTATAGACTAACCAAATGACTTAATAATAAAATTATTAATAATTTTACAGACCATCTATAATTACCCACTAACATTTTACCAAAAATAAAGATCTACAGTTACTCTGTAAAGTTAGATACTGTTTTTATTTTTTAAATAATTTTGTTATGTAGTATGTTATGTTTTACTCTGTAAAATTATTCATTTTTATTACATATGTTAAATGTATACATTAGTATAAGTTAGTCTGTTACATTTGGTTTGCTGTTTAATAAATTTATGCAGGTTTTGGTTATTGCGTACTGTATATATTTGATTATTGTAAAGTTTGTTGTTAAATTATGTGTGAAATAATGTCTCTCGATGACTCACTCAATGGTTAAAGATAACTCGATGGCAAAGTGTTAGCTAATATTATCAACAAACGGTTAAATCACTAATGTTTTAGTTTTTCCACCTAAAGTGACTCAGAAATGCTGGAAAATCAGTTGTTGTTTTTATGTGTCACCGGTAACGTCTGAGTGAGACGCCACATATAGAAGTGACACGCTCGCCTCATTGATTCTGGTCATACAGTAAGTACATAACATTTAACATGCTTATTTGTCACTGCAAAGCAGACATTCATTAGAGGTTTACTCAATACGAGGTCATTTTAGACAGGCTTCAAACGTAGACACTATCTTTGTACTGTAGGTCATTTTATTGGTTACCTTCACTGCTAACACATTCCCATACAGTTCTCTTAAATGCCATTATTCCACACATTATTTAACAACAAACTTTAGCAATAATTATATAACCAAAACTTGTATTAACTCATTAATTTAAAATAGCAAACTGAATGTAACCAAAGTTCACAATGATTAAAGTGTGTTAGTTGTATTTAACAAGCAAAACTAAGCAAACAAACAATCTTCAAGTTTAAAAAATTATCAACAATTATGGTATTGCTGAATTTTAGTTCATAAAAACATTGAATTGGATTGAAAAAAAAACCAATTTAGTTATTAGTTAAACAAAAACATCACTTAATACATGCGGTAATTTTTTATTTAAATTTCAGATTTAACTTTAACTTGGACTAATGTTAATAGCAAGTCACTTTACATACTAACTTAAACACCCTATTAAAACAATAAGTAATCTTATAGACTATCTAGAATTACCTACACACAATTTTAATCGGTAAAATGATACATGACCTGGTGTTTAGTATCTAACTTTGAGGACTTACTAAAATGGCGTACTGAATAGCGACTAACTCTACAGATTATTTACAATGACCTATGAAAACAGTTTCTTAACTTAATTTTTGCAGGTTAAGTAAAATGACCTACTAAAATAGTAAGTTACTTTACCGACTAATTTAAAGGACCTACTGAAATAATGAATAACATTACAGATTATCTAGAATTACCTCCCAAAATTATGACATTTTAACAGACTACCTAAAGTGACCTATTTAACTAGTGTCTGATTTTAAGATCTTACAAAACCGCCTTCTAAATTGGTGGCAAACTTTACAAGCCACGATTAGTGGCGGATTTTAAGTGCTATGCAGAATTTAGTGCTAATGAATGCTTGCTTTGCAGTGACAAATAAACATGTTAATGTTATGTACTTACTGTATGACCTGAATGAATGAGGCGGGTGCGTCACTGCTATATGCGTCGTCTCTCACAGACTTTACCAGTAACGCATTAAAATTTTTTTCCTGTGTCACTTTTTCCTCTGAGTCACTTTAAGAAAAACTTAAATTTTTGTTAATGTAATGTATCACTGGTTGAGTTATTTTTTCTAACTTGGAGCGTTGCACTGCGATCTGTATGTATGGTTAGCATGAGCAGTACAAATGTGTAGCAAGTCGCTAAAGGGAGTCGTCACTAACCATGATGCTACCATCACCTTGCTTTCACACCGATCCCCATTTTGCTGAGAAAAACACTCATGATGCTTTCATAACAATCCCCCCCCTCCCCCCCTGTCTTTACGTCTTTACTGTCTTTCGTCTGGTTTTATTTCAGCAGCACAAAGAAAGAGACCAGCGATCCTACCTAAAAAACTGTCCAATTATTTGAAGAAGTCCTGTTTTGCTAAGAAAATGTTAGTTCTTGATTGTGGGAACGGTTCCTCAAAGAACAACGAGACATGGTTGTCACCTGTAAGCGAAGCGTTGCGTAAAAGCTTAGATTAAAAAACATGTTCTCGGCGCTTGCGGGCGAACATCACAAACAGCAACAAGAAACCTGCATTCCCATGTTCCCGCTGACCTTCCCTGCACTTGTAACTAAGGTGTCGGTTTACACACTTTCCCCAGGCAGGCAGGAAAAATCTGAAAATATACACACTCACTCGAGACACACAACCACACACACAATAAATACCATGAATCCTGCCGTCTGATGTTTTGATTAAAAACAAACCTATAATGTGTCAGATCGGTTCTCAATTCAGATTTTTCTTCTTAGCAGCTTTTACTATAGGTTTATATAAGCACAATTAGAAAGCCCGGGATTGTGAATTATTACCGTATTTACCCTACAGTAGTGATACCAAAGAAAACAATGTGCTTACATGAATTACAGTATGTATAGTCTGTATTTTACATTCTAGCACTGCGGGAAACACAGCAGTACAGTACTGTACAGTATACAAGCTTACCTTTATCATTTTTATTTATTTATTATTATTATTTTTTAAGGGTAATGTATTAAGCTCAGTTTAAAATGAAATTAAAGTGTTTTTGGAGCACATTTAGGGTTTAGATTATAAAAATAAGTATTTATAGGCATTTTTGTTGACCACATCCAAAATTCCTGCGTAATCTAGGAACGTAACCCCCGTGAATTTCAGTAGTTTGTATTGTCGCAGTTTAGCCTAACGTACTGTATATAAGGACGGGCACATAGTTTTAGAGAAATGTGCAGCGGAGATTTTATAATCAGATGTTTATTTCACTTTTACGAAAGGAGTCTCCGGTGTCATCATTTCCAATAAAGAATAATTCTTCAGAGGTTTGAACATGTAATGTTAACAAGATGCCAGGAAACCCTGTCTGTCTTGAAGATTTTCACGTGGAGGAAAACCTACTAAAGAAATCAATAAAATAAACACACACTGAAACTGGAGACTCCTTCCATACTTACGAAAAAAAAAAAGGAAATTCTGTCCAGAAGATTAGATTTTTTTAAATGATATTGTTTGTTGGTCTGTAGAGTTATTTCTGTAAATTATTTCAGGTGGCACTCTAGAACCCAACTCAACAATCTCAATACCGTTGCTACTTTTTTTTTTTTTTTTTTTTTTGTGAAAACGTGGAGTTCAGCAGAATTCATGCTGACGCCGTTATTGATTGCGAATAATCAGGTCAAAATATCGCCTTTACCGCTCGCATCCTCCTCACGGCAGAAGCCGACCTCTGACCGAGCTTCGTACACATGGATAAGAAAGCAAGCAGTACATGAACGGGCTGATAAGAAAACCGAGCGCATCAGCATGTTGTCTCCAGGGCAAGGTGGCAGAAGATAAGTAGGTGCATAGGTTTCATTTGCAGCTTTCTGATCTATGATCAGATGTGGGGTTAGTCGTAGTTGCCCTTATTATGCTTCTCGATACGGTGTTGGTCAGAGGCTGAGGAAGGAAAGACTCAGCTTACATGTTTTGCATCAGATGTGACTATAAAAGGATTAAAAAGTATCGCACAAAGTACCTTTGATAATCAAATCATGGCACGGCATCTAATCTAGCTCTGGATAAGAGCTTCTACCAAATGCCTAAATATAAACATAAACTACTCCGTCATCGGTTGTTTACCTATTGCAGCATGAACCCAAGTGTTCTCTACCTCACACAATGAACAGCGAAACCAGTGATGCGTATGGAATTTTTTTTATTGTTGATCTCATTGTTTTGGTTTGATTCCTAGTTCTTTATGTCCAGTTAGTTCCTCTTTTTGCTATTGTGATGCTTGCTAAGCGAATTAACTGATAAATAAGCTGAATTAGATAAAATTTTATTATAGGTTACATTTGAGGATAGTTTTTTCATATTTACTTCTGAAATTTGTCTTATTTAGCATTATTTAACTTCTTTATTATTTAGGTAGTGTGAAGTAGTAGATTTGGTTAGATTTAGTCTCTATTGTGTAATTTAGTTTTTAGCTGTATTGGGGGAAAAATCTGTTTCATCTGCAGACCACAACATGACCAACATTGTGAAACCTGCGAAAGGAAGTAACTTGACAAGTTCCAGAAATCGAGTAACTCAAGCCCTCTAGCTCAATTGAAGTGAAAGTCAGTCCACTGTTTTCAGATGAACCCCAAAATCAGTCACTTTAATGTTTAAGGGAAAAAAAGTGATGCAAAAAGGCTCAAGTTTGGAGAACAATGAAAACCAAAGGGAAATATTTTAAATATTCCTGGTTCTAGGACTGGACAGGACTGTTGACTAGGAAAGGTTGTTTTAGCACCATAATCACATAAAACATATTAATAACATTAGTATGTTAATACTTTGCCATACAGTTCTCTTAAATGACATAATTTAATAACGAACTTTAGCAATAATCAAATATACACACAATTACCAAAACAAAGTTTACAATGATGATTAAAGTTAATTGTATTTAACTGGCAAAATGAAAAACGTAAACAAACAAACAAGCTTCAAATTTTTAAAACAATTAGGGTATTGCTGAATTTTAGTTCATATAAACAAAAACAGCAGTTAATACATGCTGAGTTACTTAATTTTTTTAGCTAATGTTTGGATAGCTAATGTAATGCTAGCAAAACTTGGGGTTAAACAAACCGTACAGAAATATTGACCATTTTTTGTTGTTCGTATTTGTAAAAAAAAAAAAAAAAAAAAACTGTCCGGGTAATATCTATGTTGAACTCGCCTCCTTTCTAGCTAAGCTGCTAGTTTTGTAGCGACATTTGTCAAGCTTCAATATTTTGAAATGTACCCAGGCAATGTTATCTCACGACTTGAACAAGCGAAATATTTGAGTTGGAGAATTTTCATTGATGCCGATGTCGTTGTCGTAACTCAGCAACTCTTATAGCCGATGTTGTTTTGTTGTTCTATATTGTTAAAGAAGTTTAACTGATTAGTCAGTAATATGTAATTTAATGAGCATTGCTTAGTGTAATTTATATTATTTCATGTAGAGTATTGATATTGAGAAGAATTTTGACACAAAACAATTCTGGTATATTTTAATGCCGTTTATACAGTTACAATCTCTGAAAAAATTTAGCCTGGAACTTTTTTTTTCTTCCTTATTTTTTAAGGTTCTTTTTTTTTTTAAACTAATTATGTTAACATAAAATTGTTCAATAACTTACTTTCATTTAGTGACTAGAAACCTATCAGCAAAAATATTAGAAAGAAATGTCTAGTTTTGAGTTCTTGAAGTTGAAATTAAAAACCAAATTCGAGGGACATTAAAGATTTTTCAGATCTGGGAACGTCCTCCTGAATAAAATGGACACACAGGCCTCTGTAGCAGAGTGCATTAGAGTAACATTGTAATCGTTATTTAACACGATGCACTTATTTTGACGTATCTATTTCGGAGTGTATTTCTGGACGCTCGTTATGTCTCGTCGGGTGAATGGAAACGCGATGAAACACTTATCTTCCATTTCCTTTCCTACTGTCTCTCGCTTTAGACAGTTCCTCTTCTCCTCACGGTGAATTATTTCCACTCTTGTGGCTCGGTTCCCGTATTCCTCAGTCCAACCTGCTGCTGCGTAACGTGAACGCTGGAAATCGTGTCTCACTCTTTCTTTTTTTTTTTTTTTGTATTCCACAGGCATTCAAGGAGATGCTGTACTCCGCCCAGGACCAGGCTCCATCGATTGAGGGTAAATATTCAAGTTCACCCCTGACCTCGCTCATCCACACAGCATTTCTGCTCACTTAATTACATTTTTTTAGTTCAATCAGGCTAATTTTTGGAAAATTAGCAACACAACACATCTAGACAACTCTACATGAATGTTATGGTATGAATGTTCAGTAACACTTAACGTCACGTCAAAAACACATTTCAGGATATGCGACAAGGAAAGGTAGAGTTTTGTGGGCAAATGCTCAGGATGCGTGTGTAGCGTACAGATGGGGGGGGATGACATGATACGAGGGCCTGGTTTAGCTCAGAAATTTTAATCGAATTTCAGCGCTGCTTAAGGTACATCACCGATGCCTTGGGAAGCTCGGAGAAACAACAAGCTCAGTCGAACCCCAGAGAGAGTTCTTCCGGTTGCTAAGCAGCCTCAATCTCCCGTCAGGACCTCAGTGTACGTGCAGGATGAAAGGCGTGGTTCTTAATTCCGCCTTTTAAACGTATCTAAGAAATGCTGACGAAGTTATACGTCTGTTTATATTTAACAGGAAGCAGGACCTTCTAATTATAGCCATGACAACAATTTGGTGGCTTAGGACGAACACAGATAAAATCTGATTGGGTAAAGCGTGTGTGTGTGTGTTTGTGTTTGTGTGTGTGTTTGTGCATGCATGTACATATGGTGGCCAAAAGTATTAAGACAACATAATAACTAAACAGGTGATGTTACTAATTAATCCGATCAGGATTTTTGGGGCCGATCACGATCTCCAATCACCGGCCGATACCGTTCACCGATTACAGGGTCTACTCGAAGCCTCATCATGCAGCATTATTTATTAAACTATATCCAACAACAATGTAAATTAATTATTGAAATTACAAGAAGAGGAATATCATGAATTGACAACTGTATTTATTGGCAAGCAACATACACGTCAACTTAAAACATAGCAGCCTGTGCTTGGTTAGTAATTGGGAACAGCTTAGAGCTCAACAAATACAACTTTGCTGTAGATTGTATAAAAATAAATAAAATAACAGACAAGTAGGACGCGAGTCGCCGGAAGTTCTGCAAGGACCGCCAACAAAATTAAACATGTTTGTGGAAAGATGGAAACGTAATCCCAGCGCAAAAACTCGCGGTGAATCATGATGAACCGTACTTACGGCCACCGAGCGAAACCGCGTAGGTGAGATAGCGGTATTACTGACAGCTGAGTGAGTGGCGGCGCGCGAGTTGCTGAGCTCTCCCGCTCTCTTAGCGCTAGTCAACTTTGAAAACTGCTCATGTTCCTTTACGTGACTAACCTTCAAATGTCTGATGAGATTCGTGGTGTTAAAATGCTTTGGCTGCTTCCCGCCTCGTGGAATTGGCTTGTTACACAGGATACAGGTTGCTAATGTATTGTCTTTTTCACACAGCACATAGAATTGCCAGACCGGTGTAGCCAATTTAGGAGCGCGCAACAAAATTGTCCCGTGAGTTTTGCGTCATCTGATCGGCTTTTCTATATCGGCCGTAGACGGAGACTGCCGATCAAACTTCTCAAAGCAATTATTGACCAATTATGATTGGCGACCGATCAGTCAGAGCACCACTAACTAATTAGGTCTAGATGTGCTGTTTAGAATTCAGTATTAGTTTATTTGTATTGCGCTTTTAAACAATGGTCGTTGTCATAAAAGCAGTTTTACACAATCGAAGGTAAATTATGAGAATGTGTATGAAAAATCAATCGTAAATCAAAATGATCAGATTGTCCCTGATGAGCAAACTGAGGGCGACGGTGCTGAGGGGAAAAACTCCCTGAGAGGAACCAGACTCGGCAGGGAACCCATCCTCATGTGGGTGAGAACGGAAAGCAGGGATCGATCTGCAGTCATGTTGGGAAGCTCAGTGTGACAGTTGATGTCTTTAAGTTAACATGGCCCAGGTCATGGTTCGAGGCTCAGGTAGACTGTAGGAAGCTCCAGTCCTGACTATTGAGCGACTACAGTCACAAGAACAGCTGTCTGCACAAGCCAAGACCAGGACTGTGTTTATACTGGGTAAAGTGGAACCGTCCCGTCACCACATGCAGAGAGAGAGAAGAGAAGGAAAGGTAACAGTAAGGTATGAACATAATGTATAAGGTGAATGTATATATAGTGCAGCGAAAAGCAAGCAGGGACTCCGGCAGGACTAAGACAAGGAGAGCCAGAAAGAAACACAGACGTGAGGGGGAACTGGGAAGTAAAGCAACCAGTCTCTCCATCGTCAACAGAATCAGCTAACGGTTCAGCTAATGTAGGAAACAAATATGTGACAAGCTGTACTGAGGTCTATTCATTTCCTGTCTGAGAGACTAAAGCACAAAAACGTTGTTATTTAATATGATGATGCAAAATTAGCTGCGTTTGCAAGTCTGTATGAGGCGGTGAAGTGCGTGTGTGTGTGTGTGTGTGTGTGTGTGTGTGTGTGTGTGTGTCTGTGTGTATATGTGTGTATATAATTGTTTTTTTTTTATTTTACTAAAGTTACATCGTCAGGGCTGGAATGACGTAATCAATCGACATAATTAATTACTCCAATTACATAAATACACAAATACCGAGCATCTGTGCATCACATTGGTTAATTTCTCCCCCAGTTTTGCTGGTTCATGGTGGAACATGAGACTTTATCCTAAAAAACCAAACCTGATTATCCAGCGGAAACACCTCTCAGTCTGACCTCAGAAACGACGAGCCAGTTCCAGTTCCCAGGAGTCTCTGCGCTCTTATCAGCTGTGTTTTTCAGGCGAGAACTCAACGGAAGATTCTCCTCAGCAGATGCTAACGGCTAGTCTGGCGGCTCCGCTTCCCATTTCATTGCCAAGTTGTACACAGTCTGTTTATACGCGTGTAGACTTTTTAAAACTAAGCGACGCAAAGTGCAAAACGGCTGCTTACTGCTCGGATTTCATGTTGAAATAAGTGATACATTTATGATCATGAGCCTTTCTGAGAGAAGTGCTGCTGATATTATTCAGTGATGTACAGCGCCTTGCAAAAGTATTCATAATTTTTTTTTATATATATATAAATTCTGTCACAGTATGTGCGCCCCACATGGCCGTATTAATGCTTCAAACATTTCTTTTTCTTTTAATGTTTGAGAAGCTTTTAAGCTTTTTTCAAAAAAAAAAAAAGATGAAACAAGTTTTAACATAATCATCCGAAAATGGAAACAGTATGGCACAACTGCTTCCTACCAAAACATGGCCGTCCACCAAAACCTAAAGATTAAAGTTCTGGTTATTATTTACTTCCAAATTAATAATAAATTTTAAAAAATCATCCACCCAGAAAATTATTACCGTAATAACTGTGAAAAATAATCGTTAGACATTTTTGGATAAATAAATAAACAAATGGATTTTAATTAACTAAAACAAATTAATTAATAAAAAAGATAGATTAATCAACTAAAGTAAATAAATGGATTTTAGAAACATAGATTAATCAACTATAATAAATAAATTAACTGATACAAAAAGATAAATTAACTAAAACATTTGTTAGTTGCAGCTCTGTCATTCCATATGGTTTGGTTTGTTTGATTCTTTTTTTTTTTTTTTATCTCATCTTATTCAATTACATTTAAAACACAACACTTTAAAATATCTTTTATTTCAACTCAACCTAAATTAGTTTGCTAGCATTTTAAAGTTTATAACCGAAATATAATCTAAAGCATGAGGGAAACCGAGCAAGAGGAAATAACAGAGTAATTAAACAGCACAGTTAGTTTGCATATGTTTTTTTATAAATAATCACACACAAGCTCTGGTCTCGTCTAACAGGATTCCAGCTTACGTTGTGATAAAGAGGCTATTTATGAACTTACGCTCAAGCAAGAAGGATGGCGAAGGATGTGTTAATGTGTTAATCACATTTATTTTCTTTATAATCCTGTTTACTTTGATTCAAAAAAAGAATAAAAAGATCTTTAGGGAGAGAGTTCAGAGAGAGTCTGGAACATTTGTGAACTGAAATGTTCAATCAGAGAAACGAGCAGGAGGCGCACTCTGCACGACACTGCCACCATCACGCTTCGCTGTCTGATGGAAGTGCGACAAAAAAATACACAATCATCCTGCAGCAGCACGTCCAGAGAGGTGTTTCATTCCTTCGCGGAGATAATCGAAAGTGGCCACGATAAGGACATCCTGCCCGTTCACTACCATGACACATTATCAGTATGTCCTTTGATTAGAGCTTGACCTTTGACCTTCAGTCCTTGGCTACAGATTCCAGACAGTAAGCTGGCGATTTACATTCAGCATCAACGTATTCGCCATCGCTAACGTCCGCGAGCCCGATTCAGCCAGTTTTCCGGATCGCTCACTAGGTCGGTGTTTATACCGGGAAGACGAGCGGACGTGTCCTTGCCAGCAGAGCAGAGCAGAGCCTTTTCTGTGAGTTTCGGTATCATCAAGGAGGACGTGTTCAAGCTGGAAAGCATGCAGAGACGGCACCAGCGATGTTCATAGTAATCTTTAAATCATACATCCACATCAAAGACTTGTCATGTTCTCTCTCTACTTTTTTCCCTTTCTTGCTTGAGAGCAAAACATGTTGTGCTTAGTCATGTTGACTAAGTGGAAATAAAAAAAGACGAATTTCATGGCAAACAGTCGTGATTTTATGTTCGAACAAAGACGGCTCATTCAAAGCAGTCACAAATATGAACCAGAAGTACGAGCTGGAGAGATCCGCAGCTCAGATGGCGAGCCGTTTAAACTCCACAAAGCCACGCTTTGTAGAAGACTAACAAGGCGTATAAAATCACGTTTGGGGTTTGGGGGGGGGGGGAATGCATTCTCTGAAGCTTTAACAAAACTAAAATAAAACTCTTTGAATGAACGTATATATTTTTCAGAAACACAACACATGGATCACAGTGACGCACGGTGATGGCAGCATCCATTAGAGTTGCACAGATTAGACTTAATCACCTCCTCGTGTTGGTGACTTGTTTTTGGTGGAAGGTTAAAGGTTATGGCAGCACAGTGGCTTAGTGGTTAGCACCGTCACCTTGTACCTTCAGAGTCCGGGTTCAATTCCCAGCAATGTTTGATACCCACCTCAGTGTGCATGAAGTTTGCATGTTCTCCCCATACTTCGTGGGTTTCCTCTGAGTACTCTGGTTTCCTCCCACAGTCCCGAAAGCAGATTAGGCGGAATTGGCGTTCACCAACCAGTGCTTGTAGTGTGTGAGTGAGTTTGTGCATGTGTGTGCGCTGTGATGGATTGGCACCCTGTTCAGGGTGTACACCGGCTCGTCTCTTAAGTCTCCCGGGATAGGATCCAGGCACCCGGTGGCCCAGTAAAACAGGATAAAGCAGTATAGACGAATGAGTGAGTGAGTGAGGTAAAGGTTAAAACTGGTAAATAAAAATAAGTGATTAGCTCCTTGGACTTAATGGTCGCTCTTGATTAGTCAGATATTAAGGCATAAAGATCTAAATAATCTTGGTACATGCATGGTTTCGACACACTCTCTTTTTCTGAGAGAGACACACACACAAACACACTCTTTCCCAGGCATAGTGCCCAGATTCTTGTCGTGACGCTGTCGCCATTTTTGGTTTGTTTTTCTTCGCTCCGTTCGAGCTGCTAGAGAGCCGCACTCCCCCTCAGACTGAGCTCAGGCTTCCTCAAAGTCGTGGGCTCGAGTCGGGTGTAATTATCTCCAAATAACAGTAATCAGCTTTCTCTGTCTGTTTACGCTCCTTTTAGGGGTGTTGGTGAAGTGCACGTAATGGTCGTTATCGTGGATTCCGAGCACCTGGAAAGGCGAAGCCGCAGCGTAACGGCTGCTACAGCGGTGACGTTAGCTCGAGAGGACCGATTGTGGCTACGTCCTCCAGACTCAACCCTTCATTTTGGGAATTTTGGGCGCGAAGTTGCGCACGCTGTTATAACAGGGTGGGCCAGACCGAGGCTGAGGTCATGGGCTCAGAATTTCACCCTGAAGATGAGGGGTTTCTGAGTCTGTCTGTGGACCAAACATTACCTCATAAGAGCAAGCAAGATTTAAAACTGTATTAAACATTTATCATCATATTGGAGCTTCTGGTTGAGAACGCCTCGTTCAGAAGCTCTCGCAGCAAATCAGAAACATTTCCAAAAGTTCTTCGCAGCCCTTGCCGTGCACTCGCAGCTCCAGCTGTGTGAGAAAGCAGTCGCTCCAGGCGCACATTGCTCACGTAATCAAGCTCTGCGTGTGTGTGTGTGTGTGTGTGTGTTTTCAAAGGGGCTTCGATACACCCGAGCCCAGACAAACTGACCCAGTTGCAGGCCTCACACAGAGGGTTACCCAAACCCGAGGCTCGGTTCCCATGGTGCAGTGTTTCTAACGCAGAGAGAAACATCACAAGCTGTGTTTGATTTGGACCACGGCCACGTTTCAAAGCTTTGACAAAGTCCTGTATAATCCTTACTTGAGTTTATTATTATTTTTTTTAATAGAGAAGGGTCTCAGGACATTACTTCACCTTTCAGCTACTACGTCTGCTTCTCAGATTCAACATCCAGTTGTTATGTCACAGTTAAATAAAATGAATGTTTTAAGTCGTAGGCCAGTAACCTCAGGTCGGTTGAAAACCTAGTCATGATAATAGCACTAATAAGGAAGTATACTGTTCATTCAGGAGGGTTCTTGTTTCTCCAAACTTTCAGGAAGTAGTGGGCACCTAATAATCAACCTCTCTCGTTTGGTTTTCCAAACCGTCTCCACAAAGTTGTAATCACCCAAATGTCTTTGTATACTGTAGCTGTAGCATTACAATTTCCCTTTAGAACTGAGGGGCCCGAACATGTTCCAGCATGACAATGCCCCCGTGCACAAAGCAAACACCATGAACACATGTTACAGTGAAGAACTCAAGCACACACAAACAGCCCTGACTGAACTCAGCCCCGCTCTACACCGTTGGGTTGAACTGGAACTTGAGTCTTCTCCCTCAACATCAGCACCGGAGCTCAGTAATGCTCTTGTAGCCGAATACCCCAAAAATCGCCAAAGCCAACCTCCAAAATATAGCGGAAAGCTTTCCAGGAATATCGGAGCTCTTTAATGCACTACATGTTCTCAAAGCGCATTAGAGTCTGAGCATGAGGTGTTTATATATTTTTGACCATCTAGTGTGTGACCCTGTAGTGGTAGTTATACAGGTATATTAATTTTTGTTCCATAGCTAATAATTGTAGGGTTGTCTGTAGCACTTGTGACCAAATCTGAACAGATTTTAATTGCATTTTAATAACATTTTAAAAGTGTTACTTGTCTTTGTTGCTTTGGACATAATTATACAACTTCATAATACATTTTTTTTCATTCATGATAATTTCAGAAATTCATAAATATAATGATGAAACTTAACATTTCATAATCATTTTCACTGCCTTTTTATACAGTAATTGTTACATTTTAACATTTCACTTTTTTTTTCATTAAATGTAATGATGCAATTTAAGTAACATCCATAACATGTATATCTTTTCATTGCCTTTTTGCTTCAAACCTAAAAATAAACTTCACTCCATAAGAATAACTTCACTCCATTTGAACCAAACATAATATTTTAATCATTCTTATTTTTTTTTCTTTTCATTGTTTGTTTGTTTGATTCAATCTTAATGCAAAATTTTACTAACATTCATAAAAGGTTGCACAGTTTTTCTTCTTTATTGTATATTGAATGAAATACTCTCTTAGGGTAAGAAGTTAATGAGAAGCCTAATAAAAATAAAAAAAAGAAAGAAATGTTTAATAAATTTAAATTCTGGACAAGAAATGCCCTGAACATCAGTATTTATGAAGACTTAAAAATTAATACATAAAAATTCGTCCTTTTTCAGTCTGTTGTTGAAGTAGACCTGTATTGATTGATTGCCTGCGCTAACTGCAACACAACCCAGTCACTCATCCTTACTCGCCCTCTCAGCTGGACGCCTGTCGCTCTACCTGGCCTCAGGTTGATTATTTCTCCCTCGGTTTGTTTACCCAGGCTGTTTACGCTACGCTGCTTATCAGCGATAACGAGCGTTACCGATAAGCTCTCTTTGATAAGTTGGCATGTCGCATCGAGCGGTTGCACACTTGGCTCTGAAGTTCAGTGTTCATAAGGCTTATCTGGGATTAAGAAAAGATTTGTTGACATGATGAGTAGCTTATTAATGAACAATGAAACGGTCGATTTTACTCCGGATCGCAGAGGTACTCAATCAGCCGAGACTTCATGTTGAAACACTCATACTTGGATTTATTTTGTACGTTTTTATAGATTATTATTATATATATATATTTTTTTTTATTGGTTATTTTTACGAAATTTTTACAAAGGAAATGTTAGTGATTACTTTCTTAGCAGTTGGGCCAAACTTTCTTGAAAAGCACCTTGAGAAGATTTACTTTATTGTTTTCAGCACGTTTTACAGTTCGGTGTTCGATATTTTCGAGTCTGGTTGGTCATGTTGGTTCAGGCAGTGGTTCCAGTTACAGGAAAATCTGACGTTATTGTGTCTATATTAAAGCTTCTGTTTTCATTAACAATTTAGACAATCACTTTATACCTGTATTATGTTGACATTTGCGTTGATTGATGTTCTGATGTTCTAATTTGAGGCGCAATATTGTTTTTGTGTTCATTATTTAATGTAGGATTCTGATTTCTACGTATAATTCAGTCAGTGGTTACGGTTAGAGGAAATTTTTTTCGTTTTGGCTTTTAACGTTAAGATTTCTATAGTAAAAGCTACTGTTTTAACTTAAGAATTTAATAAACTAAGTTTTTATTTCTACCATGTTGACAACCCAAACCCTTAGATCCATGTTTTGATTTGAGGTAAAAAAAAATTTGTCTGCTGATTAGTCAGGTTGGTCCAGGCAAGTTTTGTCTTCTAACAGGTTTTGGTCTCTTTAGTAAAAGCTACTGCTTTTGGTATCTTCTTGCCATCAGGACTGAAACAGCATCAACCAACAGACACTTATTTTTTTTCCGCTCGCTCTTCCCTCCCAAATTCGTCAGACCGGCTTGTTATTCGTGTGCGTTTTCGAGACAGTGATTCAGCGCCTGACCGTCTGGACACGGGCCCCGCTCTCGACATTTCTGTTCCTCCAGGCAAAATTCACTCACCCCCATCTCTCTCTCTGGCAACACGGCGTTTACAGTCAACACCATCAAGGCATTTCTTGAAATTTCACTCTGAACGCTTCATGCTATACCATAATGTGTTTTGTGGTGTTTTATTAATAGTGTACTCCCATGTTGATACAACACATTCTTGATGTTATCACTGCTAGAGATATATATAAATATATCTTAGCGCAGAGATGCTCGGGGCGGGTTTTGTGAATTCCCCCGGCGACGTTCCCAGTGAGCCGTGTTTGCCCGCGTAACCATGGAAGCAGTTTTACACACAGGACCAGGCTGCTTAGATCGCAGCTCCAAATGGGCAAGCTCACAAATATGCACAAACCGAAGACGTTTGGACGTTGAAACAGTGGAGGAAGATTTAATCCTCGTCCCCGTCCCTGTCCCCCGTGCGTCACCGCCAGCACTCACACTTGTTCTCTGTCTCTCGTCTTCTCTGTGTCTGTTTCTAGTCACGGACGAGGACACGGTTAAGAGGTACTACGCCAAGTTCGAGGAGAAGTTCTTCCAAACATGCGAAAAGGAGCTGGCCAAAATCAACACGTTTTATTCAGGTACACATATCTATTGTAATCCGGAACATTCCTTCTCCCAGACACAGAGCTTAGCTTTTATCGCCTACCTTGTAGCTACAAACTATAAAACTAGACATCCTCAGAGCAGAACTCTGGTACGCTAGAGCCAGAGTTTCACATGGAAACTTCTAGAATCAGGAAACAACACCTGATATATTTTTTTCCCCCATTTAGCTTTTCATTCATCAGTCAGTGGTTCTTCTTTTTAAAAGCTAACATTGTTGTTTACGCGTCCGTGCTCGCGCAGAAAAGCTGGCCGAAGCTCAGCGGCGTTTCGCCACATTGCAGAACGAGCTCCAGTCGTCTCTGGACGCCCAGCGCGAGAGCAGCCGAGCCCCGGGGTTGCGGCCTCGCCGTCGCGCCGTCTTCCACCTGTCCCAGCAGGAGCGCTGCAAACACCGCAACATCAAGGACCTGCAGCTGGCTTTCAGCGAGTTCTACCTCAGCCTCATCCTGCTGCAGAACTACCAGGTCACAAGTCTTCCCGTTCAATCTCCGTTATCATCTCGGAGTATAATAAGCAGCTTGTTGATGATTCTGATTTTAATTACCTTCCATGCGCTCCATCACGTATCGAATTCACTGAGGAATGTCTCGCCTCTCTTGTCCTGACCTACAGAACCTGAACTTCACCGGTTTCAGGAAGATCCTAAAGAAACATGATAAGATCTTCGAGACGGTGCGAGGAGCCGACTGGCGGGTCGCTCACGTTGAAGTGGCGCCTTTCTACACCTGCAAGAAGATCACTCAGATCATTTCTGAGACAGAGGTATGAACAGACAGTATCATGGTTCAGAACAGGACTGTACTAAGCCAGATGTGACAGATGTGTCTCTTTTTTTTTCTTCCGCTCATTTCCTTCCCCCTCCTCCAGACCCTGGTTACCACCGAACTGGAAGGCGGCGACAGACAGAAAGCCATGAAGAGGCTTCGAGTGCCTCCCTTAGGAGCTGCACAGGTCAGACATCAACAATCCCAACAGTACAGACTTAGGTTTTTTTTTTTTCTTTTTCTTTTTATTCTCTGCTGGTTTGTATCAATGAGTGACAGTTTGATTATTTCTCTTCCGTTTCAGCCCGCGCCGGCATGGACCACTTTCCGAGTCGGACTTTACTGTGGAGTCTTTGTCGTATTAATAGTCACCATCATCATCACAGGTACAGCTCTCACATACTGTAGGAACTGGTCGAACTTGGCGTATTAGTCTGTGATGGCGTCCCTGAGACTGTTAGAAGTGCGTCTATGTTGATGTAAAACTTTATTTAAATTATTGTTTTTTTTTTTTATCTAAAGGCATAGCAAAAGCACTGTACACTTCCGAGCCCTCGCCGGAGAAAGTGTGGCCGCTGGTTCGGATCTACCGCGGCGGCTTCCTGCTCATCGAGTTCCTCTTCCTGTTGGGCATCAACACGTACGGCTGGAGGCAGGCGGGCGTCAATCACGTGCTCATCTTCGAGCTCAACCCTCGCAACAACCTCTCGCACCAGCACCTGTTCGAGGTGAGTTTACACATCTGTGAGCAGGCTCGAGTCCCGAGACGGTGATGACGATGATGAGGGGGCGTGGCGTAAAATAGAAACGATTGACTGAATCAGACCAGCCTTCTCATCCAGTATACACTTCATCACGACTTCATTTCTTTCTCCCTCCTCTCAGATCGCAGGCTTTCTCGGGATGCTGTGGTGCGTCAGCATCCTGTCCTGCCTGTTCTCCGATTCCTTAAAGATCCCGATCCATGCTTGTCCCCTGGCACTCTATGGCTTCTTCCTGCTTTTCCTCATCAACCCCTTCAAGACGTGCTACTACAAATCCCGCTTCTGGCTCCTGAAACTGCTGGTAAGAGCCTGAAAACTCCGCAAGTGTTTCTTTGTGTGCATGTGTGTGTCAAGTCGGTCCGTTTATAATTTCGAAACGCCGTCAGCAGTACCGATGAAAACCAGACCTGTCTGAGAAGGATGATCTCAGACCTGGAAACCTTCAACTTGGTGACCCAGATAACATCACAAGCATTAGGGATAAAATCATTTACGAGGGTCAAACTTCTGATGTAAAAACCGATTTCAAGCACAGTATGGTGATGAGACTCTCTTCTTCCACATTTAAACGGTGCAAACATTTTAAAGAAAGCCCGTATACCCATGATTGACGGCCCCGGCCGAGGTGGCTCGGCGTAAACATTCAGCGAGTGGAACTCCTGATCCTTCAAAATTGAGGGATAATTTGTCAGCAACTTGCAGAAGAGACGCATCTGCCTGTTGGGAACTCTACACACGATCATTCACCAACACCACTCATCACTCGCACATCACAGGAACTCAGCTGGGAGTTATACGTCCGTACATCATTACATCTGACCTCTCTACAAGCCAGGTCCACATGTTTGGGAACACCGTTAAAGGAGTTCCTGGGAGGCCAGCGTTTTGAACGTGAAGCATGCATGGTGTCCAAGCACTAATGAAACACTGGGATCAGTGTAGCCGGAGATTGTACAGAGAAATAACGAGAATTTTTACTCTCATGATTTGTCTTCTGTTATTCTGCGCAGTCAAAAGTCCCGGTTAGAATCAAACATCATCAAACAAATAAAATGTCCTCGTCGTCGTCGTCTTATTATTAATATTATTATAATTATTATTAATCTCTTTCTCTCCCTCTGCTCTTCCTCTCAGTTCCGAGTGGTCACGGCTCCGTTCCACAGAGTGGGCTTCGCCGACTTCTGGCTGGCCGATCAGCTCAACTCGCTAAGCACCGTCCTGATGGACCTGGAGTACCTGATCTGTTTCTACAGCGTGGAGCTGAACTGGCTCACGTTCAACACTGAGCCCGGTAAGCCTCGACGTTGATGCTGTTCAAATTGTTTTTTAACTCATGTATTAGTTTTTAACTTGTTGATAAAGACAGGCAGAAATCAGATTTCTTTCATTCTTCCCTCCTTAGGTACGTGCAACACGTACTCGTACGGCGTGCGCGCCATCATCCAGTGCCTGCCAGCCTGGTTCCGCTTCGTGCAGTGCCTGAGGCGCTACAGGGACACGAAGCGTGCCTTCCCTCACTTAGTGAACGCCGGCAAATACTCAACCACCTTCTTCGTGGTGACTTTTAAGGCGCTCTACAAGACACACCAAAGTGAGCGCTTTTTGTCTAGGCTACTATAAATCGTTGCGAGTATTATTCGAGCATCAGATGACGAGCAGCGTCGCTCTATTTTTAAATTTTTTTTATATTTTTTTCAGCCGGCAACCATTCAGACTCGGACATTTTCCTGTACCTGCTGATCGCCTGCTCGATAGTTAACTCCTGTTACACGCTCATCTGGGACCTGAAGATGGATTGGGGTCTGTTCGACCGCAATGCCGGGGAGAACACGCTGCTCCGCGAGGAGATTGTGTACCCACAGAAAGTAAGCACAGTAGCTTAAAAAAAATTGTGTATAGTTATTTTGCTTGAAATACGGCTGTAAGGTTCAATGCAAGAACGTACAGGTAGTCCCCGACTTACAAACATTTGAGTTACGAATTTCCGCAGATACGAACAGTTCTACGAACATTCATAGATCACGGAAGTAGCTCACGTGTATTATACACGTATGCACTGCAGTACACCAAATACCAATATTTACAATTATATACAATATTTTCAGTGTGTAAGTGAATGTATAAAAATGACGGGACAGAGATACCGGAAGTGGACTCGTATTCCAAAACACTCTTAAACGAAATCATCATTTCCCATAAGAAATAATGAAAACTCAAATTATTTATTCCACAGCCCCCAAAAATAAATACATAAAAATAATTAATACAATCTATAAAATGAAAATAAAACAAATTAATCTGCACTTGACCTTTAAAAAAAGTACAAATAAATCCTGACAGATAAGTTTTTCCATTGGTGCCCGCAGGCGCCGTGTGTGTGTGTGTGTGTGTGTGTGTGTGTGTGTGTGTGTGTGTGTGTGTCTGGAATTAGCCCCTTCCCTCGCCTCGTTTTACACAGTAACACTGTGAGAGAGTGATGCTCGGTGTCAAAATAAGAGTCGCATGTGTAAAACATGATACTCGGCGCTCGTAAACTAATACTTGCTCGGTTTCCGAATAAAAAATTATTAAAAATCTTTGCTCGGTTTGCGGAACACTCATAAACCACGTTACTCGCAATTCGAGGTTCCACTGTATTTTCGTGTCAAACAATCAAGACAAGACTCACTTTGTCAGACTTAGGAACAATGGAAGCACGTTCGTAAGTCGATTTGTTTCTAAGTCGGGGGCTCCCTGTACTAAAAAGTACCTGTACGTTACTTAAAGCTGGTCTGTAGTACAAACTGCTCTCCATGTTTTGCTGCATCATGTGTTTTAAACGTCTTTTTTTTTCACTTTATTTCTCAACAGGCTTACTATTATTGTGCCATATTAGAAGACGTGATCTTGCGCTTTGCCTGGACCATTCCTCTCTCACTCCACGTACTGACTTCATACCACTTAGTCGCCGAGATTCTGTCCACCGTTCTCACGCCGCTGGAGGTCTTTAGGTGAGAACCACTGCTACACATTGGAAGCATTCAGGAAACTTGACATTTTATAATTTTTTTAACAGTGGTATTTCAGTGGTTAAGTCTTTTGCTCTGAGACACTCACACAGCGACACTCACACAGGTGTTAAAGCACCTTGTCAATGCTTCCAAGAGAAGCGACGGAAACGCGTTCGCCAAGATCATCCAGAGATAAGAGGACGGCATACTTGTGCCCTTGTATTAAGCATAGCAACACTAGCCAATCACGGGCGTCACGCAAGTGGAAAGGGCGGATAGTGCTTTTCCTGTGTAGGGTGTTGCACCTCTCCCCAATATTGCATGAGCAGTAGTTTAAAAAAACCTGCGTTAAATGTGTGACAGACGCACATAAATAGTCCTCGTCCTCCCCATTCCAGTGTGCACGCATTTCACATGAGCTGAGCTTTGTCTGCGTCTTTTTCATTTTTTATATATAGGCGTTTTCCAGTGTTACAGTTAGGTGCCACCTATGTTTTATTTTTATTTTTTTTATAAACAACCAGGTACCTTTCTTGTGACCTTCATTCTTAGCAGACATTGTTTCTTTTGTTCTACTTCAATCCCAAGCTTGGGCAATGTCTCCAGTAATAACGAACGATTATATTGTAAAGTTATTGTAAAGTATGTAACGGGTTCGACCCCTAGTGCACGGGTGGCACCATGAAGCAAGGTCTTGCGGGGAAAAAGGGTAATTTATTAAGTAAAAAAGGGGAAGTAAAGGGTTAAAGGAGGGCGGACGGAAAGAAAGGGAAGGGAAGGTAATGGATGTGCAGGTCTGGTAGGCAGTGCCCCGCTGGCATGCGGCCACAGGCTGGTGAGTGGTGAGAGGCGGACAGAGTGGCTGCTTGGAGCACGCAGAGGTAGCGCTCCTGCACGTAAGACTGGTCCCTCCAAGCTCTCTCTGGGCGTGGCCACAGGCGGGAGTCTCTCCTGGACGTTCATCGGCTGGGCGGCTTTCCCGGCTAGGATCAGGGGCCTTAACGCACTCTTCTCTGCAGCCTTTCATGAGAAGGCGGGCTGCCGTGGGAGCTCTCGCAGCTCGTTCACGCACTGTAATCTCGCGGAGATCAAAGGGCAGCAATCCCCCTTTTTAAAGTCTCTGGGGCACATCACATCTTCCCACTCGCATGCCATTGTCCTTAATAAAATCCACCCTGTAGCAAAGCCCAGTTTTCCAACAGACCCCGAGCTACACTCCCCGTTGTGTTTTATAGAGCGGAGAGAAGCTCGGGATCAGTAGCGCCTCACCAGCCGTGCCTAGTTAGGCGGCCCGCTCCTTCGCACACCTGCAGGAGGGGAGGCCGCCTACCTAGTGAGCTTCGGAGTGAGTGAGGAGCGATACTGATTTGGGCGCACACCCATCACAATCGCACGCCGTGAAAAGTGGTATAACTCAGGGCTCCATCCTGGGTCCGGTGAAAATGCTAGTTGTCTCCAGACTAATTTGTTTCAACTAAATTATGAAAGAAATTGAAGTCAAGGAAATGGAAATAAGCTAAAAATAATATTTTGCGATAGTGTCAAACATTCCTCTTTTTTCCTCCCATCATCACAAGACGCTTCGTTTGGAACTTCTTCCGTCTGGAGAACGAGCACCTGAACAACTGCGGTGAGTTCCGAGCGGTCCGGGACATCTCGGTGGCTCCGCTCAACGCAGACGATCAGACGCTTCTGGAGCAGATGATGGACCAGGAGGACGGCGTCCGGAACCGGCAGGGCAAGAAGAGCTGGAAGAGGAGCTACAGCATGTCGCTGAGGCGACCTCGTCTGGCCTCCCAGTATGAGAACCTTTACTTCACCTGGGTTTATATATTCATAGTGTATATTATTGTTATTGTTATTAGGTTTTCAGATTCAGTTCACACCCACTTGCCTTAAGTCCTGGTTTAATTGTGGTTTGTGTACCACGCTTTAATATTCTGTCAGATCTCATACCAGATATTGAATCTCTTCTTTTCTGTTTCCTGTCCAGATCAAAAATGCGAGACACCAAAGTCCTGATCGAGGACACGGACGACGACACCTGACCTCCGCCCTCCTCAGGGGCTCCTTCATACCCTCTAAACGGACCACGGTCCCTTCAGGGGCCTTACGCCTTCGTAGGCTTTCCAATCAGTCCATCACAAAGCTGCCTGTCTACACACACACATACACGCCTACACACACAAGCACATACCCAATCTCAGAGACGAAACCAAACCTGACACTTGACACACACACACAAAGCGATTTTCCTCACTAGCACAGGATCAGCCACTCGATTAGTTACTGTATTGTTCTCGATCGATTCCATCGTTACTGCCTTGATTCTTTTCAAAGCTCTGTTATAAAGAAAAAGAAAAAAAAAGGAAAAAACAAAACAAACTGTCTATACTTGTATGTAAAGTATATTCGCGTATAACAGGGATCAAAGCGTGATAATCAAAAACAAGCCTCTGTAGGAACGGACGAGATTCCGCTAAAGACTCGGTGACGGTGAACACCACGCCTCTGTGTATGTAGTGTTGTTCATGTAGCAGTGCCCTTAGATGTGTTCGTCATCATCGGTGGATTTTTCTTTTAACTTTTTAAGGATGTACATTACGTTGTTATTTATGTGAAGAAAAAGCTGCCTTTGGTCCATTCATGGAAAGTGTAGAGTTTTAAAGATGAAAAGGCGATGAAGGATTCCATGACTTCTGTCCCAAACATGTTTTTTCGAAACCCTCAGGTGGCTTTTCAATCAGATTATCATCAACATACCACTAAAAAAAAAAAAAAAAAAAAAAAAACGTCAAAAGAAACAAAACTACTAGTTAGCTAGCTAGCAGACACATGACGTTCGCATACTTTTTGTCGTCGTTTGTGATTTTTTTTATTTTCTTTTTCTTTTTTTCTTTATGATGCCAATGCAATCTGAACGAGTGCTGCTTCTTTAGGACCTGCAGGAGTTTCTGTTCCTCAAGGGTTTATAGCTACACGGCTCATTATAGAGCACGCCAAACAGAAGAAGAATTTAAGCAGGGAATTAATGCCTGGACTTGAAATGAGCAGGTCTGAATTAGTGAAATGATAAGCTGTAATGTTATGTGTTTGTGTGTTTTTTATTTTTATTTTTTATTTTTAGCATCATTAGAACTCTATCTTCTTCTTGAATTAGAACCTACACTGAACATGAGCAGATATTTATTTTGTACAGCTATTCATCCATCCATCCATCCCTCACATTCCAGTGTGCACGCTTTTCACGTGAGCTGAGCTCTGTCTACGTCTTTTTTCCTTTAAAAAAAAAAAAAATATATATATATAGACGTCTTCCAGTGTTACAGCTAGTCCGTAAATGCCACCTAAGGGTTTTTTTGTTGTTGTTTTAATACAAAACCAGGTACCTGTCTTGTAACCTGTGGGCTTTCATTCTTAGCAGACATCGTTTCTTTTGTTCCACTTCAATCCCAAGCTCTGGAAATGTCTCCAGCGCCTGTAATAACGAACGATTATATTGTAAAGGGGTATAACTCAGGGCTCCATCCTGGGTCCGGTGAAAATGTACTGTTACATTCCAGGAGCATCAGGAAAAGCAAAAGGTTCCCCCACTCCCTTTTGTCATTTTTTTTTCATTCATTCAGTTGGAGCCGGCCTTCTTTCAGCCTAATGTAGAAAATATTGATTCACTTCTGCAATAATCTGGAAAGGCTCCTCTTTAAGATCATGTTGTGTCCTACTGTCCCAAGTAAATGCTTGGACCAAAAAAAAAAAAAGAGGTTGATTTGAATGTTCCTATCTGATTTGCTTGTCACTGCTCATACTTTGATTGTGACTGCCATTACTTCAGTTCAGTCATGCTTATTTTTAAGTTCTGTCCTTTTTTTTATTTAAGGAAAAAGAAATGAAAGCAATGAAAGAGAAACATTGCAATATGCATAGTGTATCATAACACCATTCCATTTATGAGTGGTGCTAGTTAACTGAAAAATAAACCAATGTTATGATAAAACAATATTGTTGGCTTGTTCAGACATTAAATAACATTTTTTTTATACTTCAAGAGAGAATTTCATAGATGTAAAAAAAAAAAAAAAAAAAATATATATATATATATATATATATATATATATATATATATATATATATATATATAAATATAAAGGTTTTCATAACTATGTAAAATTATTACATATAGTAGTAATATAGCAGATAGCTTTATTTTTATTTATTTATTTACATTATAATATGGTCATGGTATTGTATGCTTTTCATATTCAACGTCTATTGCAAATAACTACGAGGAGCTTTCAAGTTTGCAAATCAAACAAATCACAGTCATCACACCAGAAAAGTGTTTATCACATCGGGTAAGTAGTGTCCTGTAGATTTTTTTAAATGTTTTTTTTTTTTTTTTTTGGCAGTTGACTACACAGCAGGGCCCGTATTCACAAAGCTTCTTAGAATTCTCTCAGAGCGCTCTTATCTTAGCCTAAAAAGCCCTAGCTGGGAGTCCTAGACTAAAACTGATTTAGGAAACCTCTCAGAGCAACACTGAGTAAGGAAAGTACAAAAGCCATCGCTAGGGATGATGCAGCAATTCAAGGACTGTGATTGGTTGATTGAAAAATCCGTAAAAGTCTGAAAATGTGCTCGTTGTGAAAATAGAATATATGATAATAGAATAGACAGTGAAATCATAATGTTTGTATATAAAGAAATTGTATAATTATGAATGCAGGCTACTGTATGCAACGTTTCTGTTATAGGATAAATATTTTAAAGTTAATTAAAACAGCCACATGTTGAAGAAACCAATTTCCACACAGTAGTTACTATATTAAAGTTCTTACATTTATTTACGATACTGATTTTATTACTTGGTATATAGTTAACAATCCAATAGAGATGGAAGGAAGTAAAAGAACAAGAAAACCAAACTGGACAGAAATGTTAACTTTTACGTTTATTGTTTGGAGAATATTTCTTCTTTACGCAATTTTGTCCTCCTCCCTACTTTTAACAATTTTTACTTTAGGAACTGTTTTTAGGGACAAGATTTCGTGAAGTTTCGTGAATCATTTTTATCTTTACTAAGATTTAGTCCTAAATTTAAGGGGAAATTCAAAGAAAATGTCATAATTCTAAGAATTTTCTAAGAATTTCATCACTAGGAGCAACTTTTAGTCTTAAGAAGCTTTGTGAATATGGGTCCCGGTCTCTGGCGTGGTCACTATTCTAAGCCCTGACCACCATCTTTCACTTTCACTGGACTGGCAATAGGACGGCATCAACGTCACTAATTATGTCTCTTGTACAAGCTGTCAGACCCGATGTTAAAGTAACCAAATTCAAATTTTATTTGTCACATACACAGTTTGATACAGTATGAAATTAAGTATAAAGAGTATGAAATGAGAGTATAATAATAAAAAGAAAACTATATTAAATAAAATAATAAAATATTAAATAAAAATATAAGAAAAAATTTACCGTATAGAAAATATAGAAAATGTTTGGCTGTAAAATGTATATTATGTACTAATTTACTACTAATAGTACTAAGCACTAATGTATAAAATAAAAAATATAATTGGTATGAAATTAAAATCGTGAGACTACACCAATCATGAGAATAGCAGCATAACAATGTGCAAAGTATTTGCAAATGAGTTAAATGTGCATTGATGTGCAATGTGCTGAGTGGTGAATGAGTAGGAGCAGAGTGGTTTAGTCTCGTGTGGTGTTTTGATTGAGAGTCCGTATAGCCTGGGGGAAGAAGCTTCTCCTCAGTCTCTCTCTGTTGGAGTGGAAACGCTTTCCCTACTGCAACAGAGAGAACAGTCCATTGTTGGGGTGGCTGAGGTCTTTCACAATCTTCCTGGCCCTGTTCCAGCACCGCTTGTTATAGATTGAGTGCGGATCAGGGGGCTAATTTGGATGATGCGTTCACCCTCTGAAGAGCTCGTCTGTCCTACATGATGATGGTCCTAAAGCAGGTTGTGATGTTTCCCCGTCAGGATGCGCTCTATGGTGCAGGAGTAAAAGTTCCTGAGAACCTTAGAGAGCAGTCAAAAGTCTCTCAGGCGTCTGAGGTGGTAGAGATGCTGCCAGGCCTTTTTTACCATGGTGTTGATGTGACAGGACCATGACAGGTCCTGCGTGATGTGAACACTGGGGTATTTGAAGCTTTCCACTCTTTCCACAAGGCTCTCATTGATGACGGGGGTCTGGTAGTTCCTCTCCTGGTTAGTACTGAAGCTCCTTTGTCTTGCTGATGTTCAGGACCAGGTTCCTCTGGCTCCGGATTTCTAATCTCCTCCAGACAGGCCGTCTCGTCATCGTAAGGGATCAAGCTCACCACTATGGTAGTGGAGTTGGTAGTGGCCACGCAGTCATACGTTTATAGTGCGTATAGCACTAGGGGGCTCAGAACACAACCTTGGGGGGCTCCAGTGCTGAGGGTGAGGAAGGCTGAGACATGTCTGCCCATCCTTACTGCCTATGGTCTGCCAGTTAGGAAATTCTAGATCCACTGACACAGAGATGGACTGGGAGTCCCAGGTGCTCCAGCTTGGTGGTGAATGTGGAGGGAATTATAGTGTTAAATGTTGAACTGTAGTCGACAAAGAGTGTTTTGGCATAATTCCCTCTCCTAGTGTCAAGGTGAGTGAGTGATGTGTGAAAGCCGGCATTTTGTCAGACAGTGTGTTTGCGGTTTTACAATGCCAGACAGTTGTTGTGCATGGGGAATGCGCCAAGATACAAGGTAAAAAAAATAAAAACTGGAAGACCGCTTTAACAGTTTCTCCTTAAACAAAAAGAAGACAGATTTGCAGGCGGACAGGCCAGGGTCACTGGTGCTTGGGTTTAAACTGTGTCGTGGCCGTTTTACATCGGGTATCATCATCATGAACTATCTATTTGAGAAATATGTCATTATATATGCAATATACACCACCTTGATTTAACTAAGAGAACAGTTTAGAGAATCCAATGGATAATTACTGCAGAGATTAATATGGTCCAGCTACAACTAATTATTTAACCCTGATTAACTGATGCAGTGAGGAGCTTCTCATTTCTTAAACAGCCATGTCAGAAGAAAACAACTAAGTAGATTGCTGAAACTACTAACATTGGGTTAATAACTAACTAAAAAAAAAAAACACCTAAAAGGAGAGTGGTGAACCATAATCTTCAAGGAAGAAATGTAGATGTGATGGGAGATCACTTGGTAAAAGCAATTAAACGGGAGAAAAATACAATAGTAGAACTCGAAAGTAAGAGCAATTCCATAAACACAATGTGAAGGGAACTCAAGGGACTGGGACTAAACAGCTGCGTAGCCTTAGGAAAACCACTTAACTGTGAAGCTAATTGAAAACAAGGTTTGCCAGGGAGCATAAAGTGGAGCATTGGAAAAAGGTCAGGTAGTCTGTTGAGTCCAGAGTGATCGATGCATCAGGGTAAAAAGAGCCGCAGATGAGGCGATGCATCCATCATGCCAAGTGTCTAAAAGTCTCCGGAGGCAGCATTATGATCTGGGGGCATCTGGGGGCAGCATTATGATATCAGGTCAGCTGATTATCTGAATATATTGAATGACCAGAAAAAAAAGAAAAAAAAATTTCTTCCCTAATGGTACAGCCATATTCCAAGCTGAGGATGCCAGGATTCATTAGGCTCGAATTGTGAGAGTGGTTCAGTTTACTATTTGCTATTATTTTTATTGTTATTTTTGGTTTGATTATTTTTTTTTCTATTTAAGGAAAAAAAAAGGCTGCTTTTGTTATAAGCAATAAACTACTAAATACACTGGCAAGGTAGGGAGAAGAATAGGTCATAAACGGATGTGCTTAAAAGCAGAATGTAAACTACATTCATTCTGCTTCAAAATGTTTGTTTTACTAAATGATACTGTGAACATTAAATCTTATCCAAGTATAAATATCACCATGTTGTAAAACTGCCAGTGCACCATCCTCAAAAGTGTTACAAAGAACAGCTATCCAATGTCTGAAGTTTCTCAACATTCTTGTTGGGAAACGTTCTGATTATGGATCACGTCACTGCAAGAGCTCTCTAGAAACAGTGTCTACTGACGTGAAACACAACCTGCGAACAAGCATTCCGGACCGGAGGTTAGTTTTCCAAACAAGTTTTCTCCACCACTTCATACTTTTTTCTTTTTTTTGTGCCAAGACCTTCATGTCCCACATAGAGTCAATGTTGTCTGTAAGTTATCATTGAGTAATTGAGTAAAAAAAAAAAAAGGCCTATTGCACCTTTATTGTCTGCATTGTTTCAGTTGATACTGTTATTTATTTCCATGACTGTGATCCAAGTTGTACTATATTGTTCTGCTTTCCCAGAGACACCAGATACAATAGACAATGCGCTTGTAACGGCGTGCTTTCACAGCGCATCAATGGCACTCCTCCTCCGTAAGCGCTTTCAGATGAAGTAACAGTCTGTTTGTGACAGAAGCGCATTGTGAGGGTGAAGATCACCCTGAGAGGAGACGCGCAGCAGCAACGTCTACTGCTGTTCACATGGCCGACTGTGTCAGCCTTCACTATTATCCTTACTCCAACAGCAGCTTTACAGTCTCACCACACACACGCCTCATCCGCTACCCCTCAGTAGTCCACGTTAATGGTTTATTACCTCACGCTAGTGTTGACTGAACAAGTGCTAATGTGTTTAACGGTGGGAGATTTGTAGTAGCGTGAATTAAAAAGTTCTCTAATGAGAATACAATGACAGTAAGAGAATGCAGATTGTACGCAGCGATAATGGTTTGCTAATTAACTAATCTCCTGACCTAGCGACGATGTTAATTATTTAGCTGTTTTGCAAGCTGATTTAATGTGGCTAAGTGATGAAATGACATTAAAACTGGATTTTCAATTTGCAAGCTAGATGCCTTCTAACTAGCTAATAAAAATCAATTACAACTAAATAAAAAAAGAAATATTTTAATACTATGTTTAAATAATAAAGCTGATACATTTTTTTTTCGCTTGTTAGCATCATACCTGGTTAGCAGTTTAAGAGGTCCTCTGTCTAATAAAAAAAAAAATGCCAATGAAGTCATTTCTGTTCTAATTAGTGAGGTAGCTGACTGGTAATTATCGAGCTAGTAGAGCTAGCCGCACATGAGCTTACTCATCGAAAAAGCGATTAGAATTGTCGACGGCTAAGCAATCTGGACAGTTCACAAGCTAAATGACTTGATAACTAGCTAGAGAAATCAACTGATCATTAAAACCGCCATTTGAAATAAAATTAAAGTAATACAGCAATGAGTGATGGCTAGCATGGCTAGTTAAAATGCCAATGTTATTGTAGCTAGCTACGGAGTAGCATTAGCTTGCTAATTAACAAAAATATCTAAGAGGTAATAAAAAGTCCAAGTGATACAGCTACAATAATATTGGCTTTTCAATGTGCTAGCTAGATGATTTGCTAACTTGTTCGCGCTATATAAAATTATTAATCAAAACGATGAGCTACAACAAAATTAAAAGCGAAATTATTTTTTATGATTATCAATATAATTATGGGTAATGATTATGTTAACATAATTGTTGATGATGTTTAGTGACATTTTGATTTGCCTGCTAGCCTCCTAACTATTTAGCATGCCATTTGGTTAGCAGATGAGCTAGCAAATTACAAACAGTAGCGTGCATGTGCTAATTATCGTGGTAATTAATTACTAAGAGTTTTTTTTAATACTTTTTTTTTATTGTAGCTGGCTAGAGAGTGATATTAGCTCACTAGTTAGTCAGACAGCCGAGGGGTAATTGTTTCATAGTTGCTTTTGGTACATTTATGGTATATAATGTTTTAATTTATTCATTTGCTAACTAGTTATCAAACGTTCAAGCTAATTAACAAACAAATCTTATTGTAGTTTAGATAAACTTCGATATTAGCTTGGTAAGACAACTGAGCAGCTACTAACCAAGAAGCCTAGTTATGAATTATGAAGCCAGTTTTAGTTTAATGGACTAAAATGCTATTATTATTATTATTATTATTATTATTATTTAATTAGCATGAAACAATGACTCCACTTGGTATAAATAACACAGTACAGATTAATATTGTCTTGATTATTATCTTGCTGGATAATATACTGAGCAAGCAATACAGTGATGTTACCTTGCTAATTAGAAAGTAATTAGCTAGCACTAATGATTTTTGACTTGTTAATTTTCTAGCCTGTGAACTACTTCTATTGAGCACATGTAGAGGTAGAAAGTGTAAAAACTGTAGTGTAGTAAAATGTCTGCAATGCTGTGCGTGGAGACTTGCTTGGAGAGCGTTGAGAGATGGGACGTCCTTCAAATTAGAGCTTCCGAAAGCCAAGCGGAAAATACGAGGGGAAGCCGACACGGGCGATTTGAAAACGAGACAGGAACCAAGCTCGAATGATCAAGTCTAAAAGTAAAAACTACAGCAAACACGTCAACGGCAATTTTATTAAAATATGCACACATGCGTTTGAGTTCAGTCAAAGGAAAAGCTAAAAGATCAAAGTTGTCCTTATTTTGTGAAGTACTGCATGAAGGCACGGTGTAGTGTTGAAGCCCCAGTTTGTATGGACACTACAGAGAGGACTACAGAGAGGACCTCGCATCATTTGAGGTCTAGCAGCATGGACGAGGGTCGCTCCAGGTACGAAAGCCACAGGTTGGAGAAGCGGGACATGGTGGCGCCGTCGATGACGCGATGATCGGCCGACCAGCTCACGCTCATCACGTGGGCTTTGACGAGATTGCCATCGGCGTCGAAACTCGGCAGGACCTGAGGACGAGATGAAGGAGTGAAGTGAGAAAGGAGGGGAATTAGAAATGGCAGCGAGGACGAACGAGGGACGAGGAAGATGTACAAAAGGAGAAACATCAAAGAGAACATCGAAACACATTTATCCCTCATGTTGTGTTCGTTTTTACAAGTTACAAGTTTTAAACTGGTCGTCCTGCAGACCTCATTTACCTGAGCTCATACCACTCGTTTAAAAAAAAAATTTTTAGGTAAAATTTATATAGATAATTGAACTATTCATCACAGAACCCTTCACTGAAATGTTTACCAAAGTCACTTTTGTATTAAACCAGTTACATTTTCTAAACTGTTGCAAAAGAAAATACCTTCTTTTGTGTTTCCGGTCAAAACTGACCAGTAGGATTTATTTACGGAAAACAAAAGGTCAAATATTCACTTTATTACATGACAAAAGTAATGCTTGTTTTTTATCACTTGGTGCATCTCACAGTTGGCATCTCTTTCTTTTGCCTCCTCCTTCTCTGGTTGTCGTGGATGTTGCTGCTGATGCTTGCGTGTCTCTCAACAATGCAGCAGATGATGGCGTTCATGGAAGATGGAATGAGGAGCTCCATCATGCTTTTGCCAAGTTCCTCAAGGAACAACCTGCTCTTGGGGTTTTTGCTCTCCCTCTGAAGTAGAGGGGACTCAGTGTCAACTCAGTGTCAGCCGACCAACTTCAGCTTCAACTTCACAACGTCTTCCGCCTCTGGGTTGCACTCGGTCATCCTCAACCTCTGACTCTTCCTCCTCTAAAGCCTCTTCCCTGTCACCCTGGCTTCTCTCCTCCTGATCACCGTCATTGTCAAATGTAATTCCAAAACTTCATGTACAGGATGTCTCTTGGCCTTCGTGCTGCCACAGACTGAACTGTAAGGCCTCGAAAAGGATTTATATTCCAGAGCTGCTGAAAGTTGTATGATTCAAACAACGTTGCCGTTTTGTTTTTTTGCAGTTGTGGCTCCCGTGAGATAAAAATTATGTCGTCGACGGGCTCCTGTGAGGGTCGACATGGATGCATAGAGAGGCATAAAGTACGTGTGTGTGTTTGTTCATGCTTGTGCATATTTGTGCGGCATGTCTGCTCAAAAACACCTGCATGTTGAGGAGTGGGATCGGAGGGTAGAAATGTGCTTGAACTCTGTTTTATACACAGATTGTAGTCTTACCCACTCACCCGTACTAATTACCGGTCAGTTTTGACCGGCGACACCAGACAAATTTTTATTACAAATATTTAAGATTTATTTGATGAGTTTAAATGCCATGAGTGAACAAAGTCATTGAACCTCATGACAAACAGATGTTTTTTTTTTGTTTGTTTGTTTTTTACAGATGAAACATGTAAATTGGTCAGATTTGACCGGAACACAACATGAGAATTAATTTAAAAAATTATAATAATAATTTAAAAAGTGGAAATATTTCCACAGATGGTGACGTTTATATTATTTAAATTGGATTTATTTAATATTATTTTCATTTTTTTAAAAATCATCATTTATTTAAAAAGTTCCAATACAACTGTTTTTTTTTTCCTCTTTTACTCTTCTTAAGAATTTAATGAAATTATTTATTAAATTAGTGCTGCGATGGACTTATAAGACCTGGAATTTCCTTGAATTAAAACCTGCTGAAGCTCGGACACTCACCTGGATCTTTCCCAGCGCTCCGATGGCCACCTCAGGAGGCAGCAGGACGGGTTTGGCGTAGGTCCCGCCGATCTGAAACATCACCAACACTAATAAACCATAGACATGACGTCACTCTGTCCTTCACTAAACATTAAACACCCTGCTCTCGAGCTTGTGCTGTAGGTAACGAGGGACTGATCCTTTAGAATCTCTGTTATTAAAGACATTACAGATGACTAGGACACACGGAGGTTCTTTGCGCTCACCTGGTGCAGCATTTTATCCTTTAGTACACGTGTGCTGATGGTATCAAATCACTCCTACTTAGTTTTTTTTTTATTTTATTTTTTATTACAAAATGAAGCTTCTCTGTTCTGTTTCCTCCTTAATCAGGCCACAGATCATCCGATGCTCCGTCAGATTACACTCACAGTCATGACTGATCCTTTCCTCAAGGCTGATTCTGGCAGCGCTGACTCAGCTCGCTGTGAGCTTTTCAAGGTCAACTAAACCCAGCGTGGGTCTTATCACACACTGCCTGGCTGCGCTCAACATGGCAGCTAACAAACACTCTGGTTTGCCTTTTGATCAGGATTAAGAATGATCCTGATTTTTTCGGATTTAAGATTAATCAGGAATAGATTTAATATTTGCACACATTTAAAAACAAATAAGACCGAATCGCTGTGAGGTATGTTAGCCTCATTAGAACAAATGTTTTCAGGATACAGCGCCATCTTTTGGTCAGTAACTGATTCACCTTATAAAAGGATTGAATTAATCACTAATCACTTAGTGTTCATGTTATTATTAAAAAAAATTAAGAAATAAGGAAGACCTTTTAAGGAAAATATTTACATTGATATATAATGATATTGCAATATTGTTTAAAATATATATTTTGGTAAAAGTATATATTTTTCACATACATTTCTTATTTTTCATAAAAGAAATTCAATTAAAAGGTAGATTCCGTTCATATTTTCACAAAGATCTGTGCACTGATGAACCATATTATTACAAAACATAATATTTTTGCAAGGGTGCCAATAATTCTGAAGCGTAAATCAGGTTTAAATGGTACCATAAAACATGCCAGCATTTCTAAATGTTACGTTCTGTTTTAAAGAGGCAAAACTATTTTCTTTAAAGTTGATAATTGGGTTGTCTAGTTCTCGCATGGTACGTTCATCCCAGAACTATTAAAGATTCGATTCATCCTAATTCCTGCTTTGATTTTTAATAATGTCTCAACCTCCGAAAACCACAACCTCATGTGCTCGTCTAATCGAATCAGCAGCTTTTCCCTAACCCCAAACCCATCGAAGGTCTGCTACGAGCCTCTGTAAGCTCACCGAGCCGATGTTGGAGAGGGTGAACGTGCCCCCCGTCAGGTCGGCGGTGCCCAGCTGGCCCTCCGAGCCCAGCGCCTGCAGTCGGTTCAGTTCGGCTGCGATTTCAAACACACTCAGAGCCTGGACGCCTTTCACGTTGGGCACCAGCAGACCCTGCGGAGTGTCCATGGCCAGACCGATGTTATGGGACGCCTGCAAAACAGGAGCAGAAAAAATGAAGAAATTGTATTTTTGTGCAAGACATCGAAGGAATCATTGCGTTACCGGAGCTCACCTTGTAGGTGATGTTCTGACAGCCTTCATCGACGGAGGCATTGAGGACTGGGAACTGTAGCAGGCCGAGAGACGCGGCCTAAATTCAGCAGAGTTTAACGTCATTAACACGAACAAATCTCAACAACTCTCAGCAAAGTGACAAGTTCACAGGATAAACTGGTACCATCCATCCATTCTTTCACAGGCCCATCTAACAATCTCCATTCATTAGTTCACCATTTCTTTCAATTCATCTACCTGTGATCCATTCACACATCAAGTCACTCAACTACTTATTCATCAACCTATTTATCCATCCACCAATCCATTCATCCCCCATGAACCTACCAAGCTAACAGCATATCCATCTACCCATCCAACCATCCATAGATCTAATGGTCCATTCATCAATCCACCCTGTCAGATTCTTCTCTATATATCTGTTCACCCATTTTTCCATCCATCTTCCAATCCCCAATCCATCCACCTCTTTAATGACGATCCATTGCTCTTCATCTGATTAATCTACCCATCAATTTCAATCTATCAATCTATGCACTTATATATCCATTCATCTACCAATATCCCATTCATCAAAACATCCGCACACCAAGCAACCATCTAAAAATTCATCTACATTAATACATCCACAGACCCATCAATCCATCCTTCAATCAGGCAGGCCAGCCTCTCCTCTGCATAAACATTTACCAATTTATCCATCAATCCACCTGTTTAATTCTTCTTCCAGCCCTTTTATGTAACTATCCAACAGTTCATTTATCCATCCCCCAATCGATTCATCTCCCCATCCACTCATCAGTCTATCTATTCATCCGCCAATATCAAATCTATCCACTAATTCACATATTAAACCCCATAAACCGATTCATCTACCTCAATATATCCACACAGCTACCAGTCCATCCATCAATCCATTCACCCAGTCTCCTCTCTATGTATCCATTCACCCATTTATGGATCCATCTACTACTCCATTCGTACACACAACCAGCCACCCATCTACCTGTTCATCATTTACCTCTTTTTCTGTCTATTCATCCTTATCCCAATTGATTCATCTCCCCATCCATTCACCAGTCTCTCCATCCATCTACCAACTGATACTCCAGCCATCCACTTAGGCCTCCATCAAGCAATCCACACAGGAAGCTCCCACATACTTGTTCACCTATCTAACCATCCATTTACCTGATAGCATTCTACCAGACTATTTATCATCCATACCCATCCATTTGTCCACCGTTGCATGCACTTTCTATGTAGCCATTAATCCATTCATCTCTCTATCCATCCGCCATTTCATGTCCATAATTCCACAATCGGTTTATTCCATCATTTCCCATTGAACCAATCCATCTATCTGTCATTGATCAATCCATTTGCAAATCTATCCATCCGTTCACATATATTTGAGGTTTCAGTCAGAAACATGTAGCTTTAAGGTGACGATTGTTAGGTTAGTCATACCTTAATGAAGAAGGGCATGTAGCTAAGTTTGACTCCACGAGATTCAGCAAGACCTTTCAGTTCCGAGCGTAATCGCACCAGCTCGGTGAGGTCCACCTCGTCACAGTAACCGAAGTGAGGGATCTTCAACGCGGCCGTCATTGTCTTCACCATGGCTTTTTGGAAACCTGCCATCATAAAGACACAGGGACGGTTACAGATGCACTAGCTCCAAGTGCTAACTCCATCATGAACCCAAAAAATAATGGTTATAGCAGTTTACGTCACCGTTGAGTGGCTCGGTCCTGTCTGTTCCAGTAAAAACGGGTCGGGGGATGGCGTGTGCATGACTTGGGACCGGTTTCTCGGCCTTCACGGGAGCAGCTTGCGCTGATGGCACCTTCACATCGTCGTAAGGAAGGATAGCACCCGTCTGCTTGGCCAAGAAGTTGAGGATGTCTTCTTTTAGGATCCGGCCGTCTATTCCTGTCCCCACAACCTCACTCAGCTTAACCTGACACACAAGTTAGCGAGCAAGAAAAAAAATCAAAGCAACATACTAGACAGGTTATCCTTTAGAGCACTTCAAAGTCTTTGAGGGTACAGATGTTCGACCAGATCCCAAGATGCTACATTAGGTGTGTCAAATAAGTTAAGTATTATCTGTAATAGCATTTAATTTCATTTGACACGCTTACAGCCCTCCACATACATTGTTCTCTATGGCAAGTCGTCGCACTGCAGGTGTAGCCAGAGTTTTGTGCCCTTCAATTTCCTGGTGTGCGCGTTCATTCGATACTGCAGGGGTCTCAACGACGTCCTCCTCATGACTGCCATCTGGAGGACAGAAGTAAAACATCGCCCATTGACTGGAGGAGCACCGGGACATCCGAAATCGATGTGACGTTGAGACTCGCCTGAATAATCACGCGTTAAATTAGAGAGAGAATTACCTCGGTGCTCGCCTGTCTCGATGTCTACGAGGGGCATTCCGACGAAGGCGATGGAGTCCACATCGTAGTAAAGCTTCCTTATTATCCCGTCGTATCGGCTAGTGATAGTGACGGAGGCTTTGTCGCTTTGCACCTCGCAGATGCTGTCAAACTGGGAAACCTTATCGCCCTCCTTTACATACCTTCACACAAAGGCGGCACTGAATTCAGATGGTTCAAGCAGTGGGATGAGAAGTGAACACAGCTAGGGTGGTATAACCGATTTAGGACTGTGACTGTGAATAATAATATGCATCAGCATGGATGGTTTTAATCATCTTGCTACGCACCACTCTTTGACCGTCACCTCCATGATACCCTCGCCGATATCCGACAACTTGAACTGGACAACTTGTCCTGAAGCCACTAAAAAAAAAATATAGAGAGAGAGAGAGAGAGAGAGAGAGAACATATTCAAAGAGAAAGGTTTCTCACTTTCTCTAGACTCAATTCTCATTCCTTTAAAGGAGTAAAAAATCTTGTTGTTGTTGTTTTTTTTTTTAGATACGTCAAGTAAAGCTACGTACCATTGCTGTGTCTGAATCCTCTCAGTTGCTGTGAAACTAACGCTTGAGGGTGATGTAGGACATGTTCGGATCCGGCGGTCCAGAGCCTGGCACAAGGTCTGCAGTGGCGGGACAACAACTGAGGCTGTGACAGAAAAAGAGATACATTTGAAGTATGGGAGTTTATGATTGGTTTACTGTTTGTTCAATGTTATTTAATAAGATAATTTGTACACCATGAGACATCTGAAATGACCAGCAATGAAATTCTCTCTACTAGCTAATGGCTAACTGGGGTTGAGGTGGCATGTTGGCGTTTGTTGTGGTTAGCACGGTTGTCTTGCGCCTCCAGTGTCTGGGTTCGATTCTCGCCCCAGGTATCTTCTCCCCATGCTTGGTGGGTTTCCCCAAAGTATTCCAGTTTCCTCACACATGCAGATTACTCTTATTGCCGTTACCAAATTTCCTGTAGTGTATGTATGTGTGTGTGTGTGTGTGAGTGATTGTCCAGGGTGTACCCACACCTCGCGCCCTGAGTCTCCTGGGATAAGCTCCAGGTCCCACACCACATTGTACACCGGATAAAACCAGTATAGACGATGAGCGAGTGAGATAACTGGGCTTGAATCCGAGTCGTTCGTTCTTTTGTCACGTGACTCCCATAGACGCTATGCAGAGCAATAGATTCAAAAGCACGAACGACTCAGACAAGAAGACTAAAAATGAGAAGAAGCGCTCAGTTCTGTTCCCTGTGTAATGCACTGCGTAGCGTCTATGAGACAAAAGAACGAACGACTCGGACCAGAAGATATGACGGTGAGCTGTTCATTCTGTTTATCATGATGTGTCCGTAGCTACACTGTAATATTTTCATTACTGGAACTGTAGCCAAAATTTGTGCATGTAGACGTGTTGGGGGTCTGATTACAGAAAATGTAACATTTTATTTTATTTCTTATCAGAAGAGCGAAACGATTCACAAAAAGATCCGTTCATTTTGATGAACAGGATTCAAAGAACCGAGTCACTAAAATGATCTAAACTTTCTAAACTAACATGACCATCGTTTTCTGTCAAAGGTTCTTGTCCTTCACCTCATTTGCACTGAATCATTTTAAGCATGAACCGACTCCTTCTAAATGAATCGAGTCGACTCTTTTTATGAGTCGTCTCCCTATATTTTTCTCTCAATTTTTCCCCCTAACAATCACATCATTGCAAGATGTCAGGTATACAGAGAGCATAATGAAATATATCATTTTCGGGTGCATGAAAAACTCGATTAACTAAACAACAAAACCGTAAATGATCGAAGAATCATAGGAATCGACTCTGAATCGTTCATATGAACCGTTAACCCCTGGTACAACTGAAACCGTATGGAAAAAGCAGGACAGGTCACGCGAGTGTCCCAACAACTTATTTATTTATTTTTAAATAACAGGCCATTAGAATTATTTTATTTGAACAGCTAGCGACATCGCAAACTTCTCCAAGCGTGCATGTTTAAAATAAATAAATAAAAATAAAAGTACACTTATCAACTCCTCGTGCAGTTTTTTTTTTTTAGTTCACGTCGGCATGCAATCATTCCTACAGATTAAACCAATCTTACGAGCAAAGCCATACGTGCATTTTAAAAGGCTGCTATAATAATAATAAGACTAATAACTGTTAAACACGGTGTACCGGACGTCTCAGGATCCTGAAGCAGCGCCGCACTGTCGTCACCGCCGCCATCTTGGTTTCCTCTACGACCCTCTACGACGCAAGCAGATCAACTCGTGAAAAAAAAACACGCATTATAAATTCACCTGCGTTAAAAATGCTTAAAGCGATAATAATAATAATAATCATTAAAAAAATTACGTTGTTTCAAATTAAGCCTCGCGTCGAAGACTGTGTCGTTTCCCTGATTGTGACGTAACCGATGACGTCACTGTCCATCTGACCAATCAGCGTACTGTGCGGCATCAGCAGCTCAAGGCATGAAAGAGAAGGACTGCTGAGGGTTTTGAACTGTTCATGTCATTTCTTACTATCATAATAAGTATGTAAGTAATTTTTTTTTTTTTTTTAGATTTCGACGTGGTAATATGCACAGATACATACACACACACACACACACACACACACAGTAAGCCAAAAAAAAAAGAAGATTTAATAGTATAATAGTATATAATAGTGCATATTATACTAACTATAATCTGATAATAATGTTATCAGATTATCATAATATTATCAAATCAATATATGATGTATAGCTAAAAAAAAGTTTTTTTCTTTATCTGAAGTTTGCATAATTCTCTCTCTCCCTCTCTATACAGTATATATGGACATGTAGCTGCAAATAATGAAAAAAATATTTGCGTCATTCTACAAGTGCTGTTTGCTGTTGACAAAATAATTTAACATAACAAACACATCTGTTTTATATTTTCAATCTACATAAAATGTACATTCAAGCATGAAATACACTTTCTTACTTTAATGTTCAAAATTTAATTGTAGCATTTTCTTTTTTATTTTAAGGCCAAGTTCAAAGAAATGTCTTGTGGTCAAAACGGGACCGTATATTTGTCATCTAAATTTTTTTTTCCCTGAAGTAAATCTGATTCACAATAACATCATTGTCTTATGAAATAGGTTAAACACTAAAATAAATGGTGAAACAATAATTGATTACAATTAATGAATGAGTAACCCAAAATTCTGGAATTGGAGTTACGGTTACACAAAAGAGTTTTATTTTGAAATACTGTACATTAGAGCATTTGAAATTGTTCCTCAGTCAGAGGTCACAAGATGAAGAGTGCTGGACAAATGTAGAAAGAATTCAGGATGCCGAAATATCATCATTTATTTAGCAATTTTATGTGAAGATTTTAAGTCTGTCATTAGTGTTACTCATTTTATAATTATAACTGCCAAAAATGAACATAAAACTGATTATATATTATAATAAAGTAATTTTGACATAATGGAAACCCATGTGGCCTTACGCATGCAAGCCATTTTTGTAAATAGTATTTTTTTTTCTTTAAATTGTCATTGGTGTTACGAGGAAGAGAAATGTCATACCCTGTATATTCCCTGCATGTCATACCCTGTATAAACTAATTTATGCAAAAAATCATGTGAGAAGAAGAAAAATAATAAGGTAGATTTATTGTCTATTGTTAATATTCATACTGGAAATACTGGTTTGAAATGAGTTGAGTAAATTAAGTTGACCAGTTAAATTGACCTGGAGGTGCGAGGTGCATATACTGTATCGAGGGTTCGAGTATATGCACCCCCCCACCCCCACCCCCAGGCCTATGTGTGTGGAGTTTGCATGTTCTCCCCGTGCTTTGTGGGTTTCCTCCCACAGTCCAAAGACATGCAGATTAAGCTAATTGGAGTTCCCCATAGTGTGTGAATGAGCAGTAGTTTGTGTATATATGTGTGTATGCCTTATGTTAAATTGCCATCTCACCCAGGGTGTACCTTGGCATGTGCCCTAAGTCTCCTAAACCCCCCTCCCCCACCCTCACCCCCCCCACCCAAACACACACACACACACACACGACCGTAAAGCAGTGTAGATGATAAGTGAGTGTATTGTGCCATCATGTGGTCAAAAAGCAAACTGTTTGGCTTATAGGGATTAATAATAAAGACTAAGTGTACTGTAAATACAGAACTTTAATTAAATATAAGAACATTATTAATAATAAATAATATATATGTTTTTCCCCCTGTGTTATAAAAGAGTAAATTTTCTTCTGTTCCAACAGCTAATAAGGGATTCAAAAATAATAATAAATAACAAATAGACAAAGTGCTTTTTTTCCCACCAAATCCCAATTTTTTAAATATATATATATCTGAGGTATGAAAAAAGTAGTAAATAATGGCAATGTAATAATTTACATGTATGCGTATGTAGAATCACATCAGGATGACTGGTTTAAAGTGTCACAGGGATTTTCTGTTTGTTCACGGTGTGTGGAAGATTATTAACACACCAGCCTCAAGCTGAGTCCTTTCCAGTTAGATTAATGTGTAATGCAGGGAAACAGACATAGATGACAAAGAGAATGGAGGATAAATAACAGTGACATTGTGAAATTAAACACATCAGGAGCCTGTTGAGCTTCTGTATCCTTTCTCCTGTGACATAAATAAATACACTCTCTGGAGTTTCTCATATGTCCACACGCCATGCTAATAACCTCTCCCGTAACCTTATTAGAGACCTTGCCCTGCTATTAGACACCATTCTTCGTTTGGACGCTGATCTTTACAGTCACCGTCTCGAATGTTCCTTCTTTTTGCTGTCTCAGAGCACCTGATCCGTAACAACACTTCTCAGACAAAAATAAATTGTTTTCATGAATGCTAAAAGAACAGACCTCATAAAGTCCAAGATCAAGCCTGGAAACGAGTGACGTCCTGACTGAGAAACTAGCGTAACGGAACGCCGCATCAGGACAAGAGCTGTATTTTTTTTTTGGAAGCTGAAGAGTAACCCGAGTCTGTAACACGAGTGCCTCTTGCTCTTGTTCCATGGCATGTTCTCAGGTGAGGACGTTCCTATAGTTTTTTGTGTGTGCTTGTTTGTGGACAAATCTTCTCCTATGCTCCACTTGGATAACTCAAGGTGATGACGAGCTTTCTGACCGATTCCATAGTCCTCAATGTGAGGAGGACCTGAGGAATTTTTAAGTTAGAGTTCAAGTTTGGCCTCATTAGCATCTTATCATTGACATCAATGAAGGCATGTCCCGTTTGCCAGTCTGGGGGGGACATTGGCGCGTAAAGCGGAGGCCTCTTACCACGGTGCCCTCAACTGCCTGGATTACACACATCGCAGGTAAGACTGAAGGGGAATATTCTTATATCATACATAAGGCAGGCCCCTTTATAGCTGCATGCATTATAAGTAATCCGTTAAAATAATTCTTGCTAGCATAAAGTGAAAGACTCTGAAGGTTACCCCTGATGTGTGTTTGAGGATTATGAACAATTCTGAGTTGGCAAGAATCACATTAGTGAACTAAAGTACATCATTGACACATGACCATGGTGTGTTCCTTGCTTAAGGAACTGTATGTCCCAAGCTCATGGTACAGTATGCTTCAGGTCCAAGGTACCCTATGCCCCAATCTTGGGTTAACATATGCTCCAGGTTGAAGAAACCATATGCCCAAATTTCAGGGCATTGTATGCTTCAGGTTCAGGGAACCATATTCCCCAGTCTCGATAATATACAGTATGATGCAGGTTCGGGGTATCATATGTTCCAAGCTCAGTGAGTGTGCTGTATGCATAAGGTTCAAGGTACCGTATACTCCAAGATCAGTGTATTGTGTGCTTCAATTTCAGGGTACAATATGCTCCAAGATCAGTGTATTATATGATTCCTGTTCAAGGTACTATATACCCCAATCTCAGGGTACTGTATGCTCCAGGTTCAGTGTACCATATATATTCCAAACTCATTGTGTTGTATGCGCCATGTTCAGTGTATTGTATGCTAGCAGTTCATGATCCGAGTTCTGGGTATCGTAGTCTCCAGGTTTAGGATACAGTGTATTGTATGCTTCATGCTCAAGGGACCGTATGCCCCAGTCTCAGGGTACTGTATGCTCCGGGTCCAGGGAGGGTACCATATGTTCCAAGCTCAGTGTACCGTATGATCCTCATTCAGTGTGCTACAAGTTTCGGGTGCTATTGCTCTGAGTTCAGAGTACTCTATACTCCAATCTAATGATCCTACTGTACTTTACAGCCTCAGTATTCTGTATGTACCACAGTCAGGGTACCGTATTCCCTACTCTCAGGACACTCTACATTTCAAGCTCAGCACAACTGGATGTTTCCACAAAACCTGGTCATGTAATAGTGAGCTGAATGTAACGTGTCCAGGCTGAAGGAAATCACTGAACTTCTCTGGCGGTCCACCTCACATCTTACCTCAGTGGTGTGGCATTAAAGTTTGCATAAATGTAATAAAATTATTATATAATCATGATTTAATGATTAAATAATAAATACATTCATATAAAGTGTATATATAACATATATTTCAGTCTTAAATGTGACGTGAACACAAATTAGCTGTGTGAAAAGACTCGAAGAAGCTTTAGCTTAAACCTTTAGCCTCCATCTCCCACCTCAGTAATCTGGAAGATCCTCCTCCCGCCTATTTTCTGACGTCGCGCGCTGCGCCTCCAACGCTGATTGGTCAGAAAACCGTAAACGGCCAGCACTCACATGCTTCCATGGCAACGCTTCTTCGCGCGACTCAAGGGCCAAGGGAAATGCGGTTGCTAAGCGACGGCGTTACTGCGTACTAACGTAATAAGTAGTATTGAAAGAGAATAGTGCGGTCACTGAGGGGCTCTGCGCCCTGCCGAGTGCTGAAGTGTGTGAGGAGTAATACGGCTTCAGCGACGTGCTTTAAACTTCAGGGAGGAAGAAACAACTCTGATTAAGACTTTCATTTCGTTCTGGAATTTAAAAACTTTTTTGAAGGTAAAATGAGAAACTTTTTGGGCCTCGGCATTCGGAATTTGGAAATCCAAGTGCTGAACTGAGGACGATAATATTTTGCTTCTACACATTGCAGTATCTCAGATATTAAATACAATGGCGTGTGAAAGCGTCGTGTTTGGAGCTGCGGAGTTAATTAAAGGTATTTTGTTTATATTGTATATAAAATAAGCACACAGTATTTAGTATTTTATTAAGCACTAAAAGTGCGCGTGCGTTATGAACTAAGTATCCATAGTTAATGCTGTTTTGTTAATGTTGTGTTTCTTTGCTGTTTCTTTTTTTATTTGATTTTGTTTGTGTACTTGTTTTTTTTGTTTGTTTGCTTGCTTGTTTGTTTTTTGCTTCTTTGCTTTTCAAAACTGTGTTTTGTATGCTTGTTTCTTTTCTTTTTTGTTTGTTTGTTTTGCTTGTTTTGTACTTATGTATTATTTGTTTTTGTGCTTGTTTTTTATTTTTGATTTAATGTTTATTTGTTTTTTTGCTTGTTTGTTTTGTACATTTGCCTGGTTTTGTTTATTTGTTTACTTGTTTTGTAAATTTGTTTTTTGTTTGTGTGCTTTTTTTTGTTTTTGGCTACATGCTTGTTTGTTTTTCGTAAATTTTTGTTTTTGTTTGTGTGCTTGTTTTTGTAATTTGCTTGCTTATTTGGTTTTGTTTTTTGCTTGTTTGTTTTATAATATGTCTGTCTTTGTTGTTTGTTTTCTTGCTGGATGTTTTGTTGTTTGTTTGCCTGATTATTTTTGTTTTTGCTTGCTTGTTTGCTTTTTTTTTGTTTGTTTTGTTTTGTTTGTTTGTTTGTCTGCAGATCGCTTATACTTTGCAACTCTCAGAGGAAAACCGAAAAGTACAGCGACCACACACTACTTTTGCACGGATGATGAGTTTGTCTACGAAAAGTGAGTAACTGGCTCACACTGTTGTGTAAAATTGACACTCACGGCATGTGCTTCATTACATGGGTGTGTACCTGTGGGTGTGTTTCCCAGTTACATGAGGAAAAGAAAGTGTTGTGTTCTTCTTATGTTTATAGGTATAAATAAACAGTGCGTTATGTGGCTGATGGATGATTTTCTGTTTCAGCTTCTACGCAGACTTTGGCCCTCTCAATCTGGCCATGTTGTATCGATACTGCTGTAAACTAAACAAAAAGCTCAAGGTAAGCTTTTCCTGCCCCTTTAGTTACTCAACTTCTTCACCTCTTGTAAGGTGAACAAAACTGTGTTCCTTGCAATTACATTTAAATACGCAGGATGTGACACGGCGGGACCTCGCTAATCTCATCTGTCATGATTACGTGGCCTGATGTCACTGTGCATTTTCTTTTAGACATTATGTATTGACAGTATTGGCAAAGACTAAATTAGAAAATCACTTATATACAAACTAATTTAGTAAATATAACTGGCTAATTATGCTAATTTAACATGTGAATTCACAAAGCCTAACCAGCTAGCACATTTAATAAGCTAATTTACAAAGTGTAACTAGCTAATTCAACAAACTACTTTACAAACCATTACTTGCTAGCTAATTTCACAAACTAGTTTACAAAACCTAGCTGCGTAACATATTTCACAAGAAAAAAATATTAAATTGGGTAGCAAATTAAACAAGCTGACTTACAAAATGTAAAATTAACCACATTAACAAGCTAATTTAGAAACATTTAGCTTCCTAGCAATTTTATAAATATACAAAACATAACAAGCTAACTTACTAAAACTAAAATAGTTAATCTACAAAATGTAGGTCCCTAGAAATAATAATAAAAATAATTAAAAATAATTAATAAATAAAACAAAACTAGGTAAAAAAAATTTGACTAACTTATTCACAAAATGTAGCTAGGCATGCATTTTAATATGATGTTTTACAAAATATATATATATATCTTGTGAATTTGACAAGCTAATTTACTAAACCTAGCTGCCTAACAAACTTAAATATATATTATGCAAAAAGATTTGGTAGCAAAAAAAAACATATATATACCTAGCTAAAAATAAATAAATAAAAGAAAACTAATTTACACTGTATAAAAACCTGATTTTACTTTTGTTGTCTTGTTTACAGAAGAAATTACGTTCTCAATTTTTAATTTTTAAACCTTTCCAACATTAAAATCATGTTAAAAGGTAGACAATAGAGTTTATATGTAGTTAATTATACACATTATAACACAGCCTCTCTGGCCTTATCTCTCAGCGATCAGCCGAAATGATTACATCTGGAATGTCCAAGCACCTTAACATTTGGATTTGAACCTTAAGAGTTAACATTAGTTATTGTGCTCATGTTAATGTGCATTTATTTAGACCTCTTGCAAGTAGGATGATGGGAAATGGCATGGGTAAATCAGTTTAGGGTATATAAAAACAATATTGACATGGATCCAGGATTGCTGCTGAACTCTTTTCCGGAGTGATCCTTATGTACGCCGAACACTTGACCTTGTTTTTTAGTGCAGCATCTGAGAGGATCCGGCGGTTTTAAAAGACACAAGTGGGCTTCGGGAGCTGACAGAAGATAAACAGTGTACAAAGTCAGTGTAGGTTATAGGGTTAGGATTCGAGGTGAAGTTAAGAGTAAGAGTGGACAAAGCATAGATTCTTTATCCACCATCTAACATCTAACAACATCAGCGTAGAAAGTCTTTTTTGTTGTAACTTTCACCTTCAAAGCGGATGAGTTTCCTAAGATGTTCTATACAAAGGAGTGCAAATCTCTAAAACCACTTTATGATTTGAGGTGTAGGAGTAGAAACATTTGTTTCATTTCAGTAAAACCCTGTTGATCCCTCCGACATGCCAACAGTCTTCATTTCCAGCCGTGCCAAGTTACAAGAACACAAACAATAGACCGTAAAAAGGCATTACAATTGCACACAACAAGGCACGTGGTGAAATATTTAAACAGCCCGGCGTAATACGAGAATCAGGTTCCGAGCCGGTAGTCATTAGCTAAGCATCATCTTTTCATAGTAGATTCTTGTGGACGTTGCATGATGTTAACTGTTCCCATAAACTTGAAGACAGTATGGTCTTGTGATGCTCTGCCAAAATAATCATCTCGATCTTGTTTTGAATTCTGTGTGTCTCTCCAGTCGTTCACTCTTTCCAGAAAGCGCATCATTCATTACACCGGCTACGACCAGCACAAGAGAGCCAACGCCGCCTTCCTGATCGGCGCCTACGCTGTGGGTGTCACATAAATAGAAAAAAACAAAACATTCTATTACGTCTGAAAAGAAAAAAAAATTCTACATAGTATTTTTTATCTGTTCATGACTATGTCGACTTATCCTCCACTCCAGGTAATATATCTAAAGAGAACCCCAGAGGAAGTTTACAGAGCCCTGGTGTCTGGGACTAACGTGTCCTACCTACCCTTTAGGTAAGACTTCGGTCTAGTTTGAGATTATTTTCTATTTCTTGGGTTTCTCTAACTCACTAATACGTGTTTCTTCAGAGACGCTGCCTTTGGGAACTGCACCTACAACCTCACCATATTAGACTGTTTACATGGAATCCGTAAGGTTAGTGCGCAACCGATGCTGTTTTATTTACTCTCATGTGTTTGCTCATTGCGTACTTCTAGACGCTCCACAGCTTGAGCTCTAATCGTAATCCTTTAGTCCAATTATATGGCATCCGAACACCGTCACAGGAAGTGGGCCTGACACGACTCAGGGCAGGCGGGTTACATAACGAAAACAGACAAGGACACTGATTGAGGGATCTTTTCCTTAATGACTTTGACCAAATAAACTTGATGTTGAAAAATTGCTTCATGGCCAAGTCCTAACCACCTGGCAGAGGCAATCAACTTTAACATCTGTAGAGCATCAGTATCCCTCATTTAGCAGTTTCAATTCAATATACAGTAGCTCCATAAGACTGGAAGGAATTAACGAAATCCATTTAATTTGATCTGTGCAGCGCTTTTAACATTGGCTTACGTAGCTTTACAGAATCAAAAGATAATTCGAGAAATGAGATTGAAAAGTGTGCGGAAATATGTATGAATTAAAATGATCAGATTGCAAGCCAGACTCAACAGGGAACCATTTCTCATTCAGGTGATAACGGATAACAGGGCTTGATCTGCAGTCATACTGTGTTAGGAGGCTGGAAGCTCAGCGTATCATTTAAAAAAATCAAGGAGTCAGTTGATGGGAATCAGATTTGTAGCATTCATTTGAAAGATCGTTGAATGAAGTGTAACTTTTAAGAGAAAATGTTCAGAAAGGAAGACGTACTCATGAGGAAATTTCCTGTAAGAAGTTTCTTAATTAATTTGTTCTTGAGGGTTTTGGCTCCGATTGCGAGGAGCTGGTACTGGGATTCCACCAGTAGTGTGTGAGAATCCCTCTAATACCCTTTTCATGTTGCACATTACATATAATCTTTTACATTTAATACTTTTTACATTATACGTTTTGTATCTCTAATACCCTTTTTGAGAAGGCAAAGGGACACGGTGTAAAATGTTGGCAATCACTGTGTTGCATTACCGCCACCTTCTGGTCTTGATCTCCCTCGTCTTCCTTTCAGTTTTAATCCTCTTTTCTAGTCCCATGGTCCTTAAGAAACCAATCAAATACTTTCTTTCTTGTCCTCTTTCTCCATTTTCTAAAATACTTTTCACAGTGTACTCAACCTTGTCCAAGTCCCCATTGCTCCATCAAACCTTGTAGGAGGGTCTCTAGCAAAAAAATTAATACAAAAGCACAATAAAGAGTGAATAGGTAATGAAAACCACATTGAAATAACTGTAGAGTAATTTCCCAGATTAACACCAGCTTAACGTTTCCATGCTTTAAAGTTCTTTTGCTCACAGTCTCACCAACACACCACCTCACACACATTACAGGATTACACATCTGCGCTGCTGGCACCACATTTAAAAGCCACAGCAAATAATGCTAAACTCGTGGATAGAGGTTAACTGCTAATGGCTAACCTGGGTTTCTTTATATCTCTAAATATTGAGGATGTCATCATGAACACATATTTTTCTCCTTTTTTGTTTGGCTTCTTCAAAATGGGTGGGAAATGCTTGAAAAGGTCCTGGACGTTTCCTGTCCCTGTGATCTGATTGGCCAGGAAAATGCATTTCAGGGACGGTGCATTCGGTGTACAGTGGAACCTTGTATTGCGAGTAACCTGGTCTGTGAACGTTTTGCAAGACGAGCAAATTTTTAAAATGCATTTCGACTTGTTTAATGAGCAGGCGCTTTGTCTGCAGAGGATTACGTGATCACAACTGAGCCAATGGTTCTTCTCTGTCTCTCTGTCTCTCTCTCTCTCTCACACGCTGTGGGATTGTGGGTAATCGTCTCCCATGCTCGGTCACAGTGCGCGTGTGTCAATCTTATAATCAACATCCGTGTGTGCGTGTGCTGTTTACTATAACATTGTGACCATGTGTGTGTGTGCACATAAAGCGTCTTTTTTTATTTGTCTTTTTTTAAGTGTATGACTGTCCTTTAGAAACTACTGTGTGAAGCAAAAAAAAAAAAAGGTTAATGTCTATAGCAGTGCGGGAGATTCTGTGAATCTGTTTAACGACGATGCAACGTCACATTTCCGCGAAACTCTCCAAAGAAGGCAAAAGCAAGTGTCAGAGCAGTTTTTGTTAAAGATTGCAGTTTGCTTGTGTGTGTGTGTGAGAGAGAAAGAGAGTCGTTCTTCTCCACCCTTCTCTTTTCTAACTCCAGTCACGATTTTTTTCAAAGGTAAAGTGCAGGTTAATTTGTTTTATTTGTACTTTACATTTTGTATTAATTATTTTTATCTGAATATTTTTGGTTTTTGGAACAAATCATCTGGGTTTCCATTATTTCTTAGGGGAAAATAATAACCCGCTGATAAAAGAGTGCTTTGGATTACAAGCATGCAATTATGCTCGTGATGCAAGGTTTAACTGTAGTTTGTTTAACGCTATAGACACAGAAACAGCACAACTGGAAAAGGAGCGAAAGAGAAGGAAAATCAGGGACGCCAAAATGCAGAATCGGAGATCTGGAACATTAACACACACACATTTTGGCGATCCGTACGACTTATGTCAACTTGTTTAAAAAAAAAAAAGAAGTTCCATGTGTGACCATTGTTAAATATGACGTTTGTTTTTAAAAAATTTTCAATGTCTTCTCTCTCAAGGCCCTGCAGCACGGGTTCTTCGACTTTGAGACGTTTGACGTTGAGGAGTACGAACACTATGAGGTGAGAATCCTGCGTAAATCTCTTGCATGTGTATGTGAGGCATGAGAGAAGACATACTGTATGTGCATGCTACTTCTGTACTTCTGATACAGAATTCCTAAAGTCAGAGTGGAACCAGGCATGCATTAAGGAGAGCATTAACTCAGAGAGAGAGAGAGAGAGAGAGAGAGAGAGATGCTATGCTCGTCTGGAAGAGTGTTTAGTGATACAAGGCTTGTTTTTCTTTTATCTTTATTAAGCGTGTAGAAAATGGTGACTTTAACTGGATTGTGCCGGGGAAGCTGCTGGCCTTCAGTGGGCCTCATCCTAAGAGCAAACTCGAGAAAGGTGAGTGAGAGCTTCAGGGTTTGTGTTTAAACCGGTTTGACTGCTTGAAATGTCTTATTTAAATGTGAAGGTGTTTGTAGCGTTATTCAAAGATTCAACGATTCAAGGAACTTTATTAGTAGCAGAGGGAAATTATTTAAAGTTATCTTCATATAATATATATTTATGGTGAATCTTTGTGGCTATCTAATGATAAATCAGATGTTTTTAATTTGTCGTTTTTTTCTGAGCCAAATTTAGCAGCAAAATTTAGCAGCACATTTCAAACCAAGCCACAGCGTTGTTGGGTTTGGGAAACGGCTGTGCTATAGCCGACGTATGCTGTTAATAATCCCCTGTAGGGTTCCTGCTCCACGCCCCAGAAGCGTACTTCCCTTACTTCCGGCAGCACGACGTCAGCGACGTGGTCCGGCTCAACAACAAGATGTACGAGGGATCACGATTTACAGACGCAGGCTTCGCGCATCACGACCTATTCTTCGTGGACGGCGGGACGCCGAGCGACATCATCATCCGGCGCTTCCTGCACATCTGCGAGACGGCCGAGGGCGCCGTCGCCGTGCACTGCAAAGGTGGGACGACCGACCCTAATGTTTCTTTATTCGTCAGGATAGTTTGTGAATTTTTTTTTTTTCTGTTATACTGATGCGGACAATTGGTTACGTCCTAACATTTGTGTTTGTGTGTGTGTGTGTGTGTGTGTGTGTGTGTGTGTGTGTGTAGCTGGTCTGGGCAGGACAGGCACCCTGATCGGCTGCTACCTCATGAAGCATTACCGCTTCACGGCTGCAGAGGCCATCGCCTGGATTCGGATCTGCAGGCCCGGCTCGGTCATCGGCCCCCAGCAGAACTTTCTGGAAGAGTGAGTGGGCCGATCTGACATCTGGATGCTAAATCGTCTGAGTAAAAACCAATCGAATAGAAATACACTCTAGTTCTCTGTCCCCGGAAACAGAAAACAGCAGAGCATGTGGACGGACGGGGATCTGTACCGCTCCAAGCAGCCGAGGGCGTGGCAGCAACGCGAGAGAGACCTGGCTCAGCTCATCTCCAGCCTGGACGACGTGTCGCTCAGCAGCACCAGCCTGAACGCCCTAAGCTCTGACGAGGTGATGCATTCTGGGGGCGGGGGGAGGGGCCGGGGGACAATCAGCGTTTTAAAAGCTGCAGTCATTTCAAACCATGCTTCCTTTCTTCTTTGTTTTTTTTTTTTGTTTGTTTTTCCAGAATGACCTCATAGACAGTAACATGGTCTTAACTCAGGGAGACAGACTGCGAGCGTTAAAGTGTCAGCGTCCTCTCAGGTCTCCGTCCACGCTCGGGTACGACACAAACTCCAGAGTTATTTGCACCCTTGCTAAAAACATGGTGGAATAAAAAAATATATATAAAAAAAAAGAAGCTTTGATTAACCCAGAACTAAAAAATGAAAAGTCATTAAACACATACACAAGTGCATCATAGTTATTGGCACCCTTGCACTTTAGTTCTTTCAAATTTTGGCATAGATATTGTTGGGGTACTACTGTATACAGTGCCATGAAAAAGTATTTGCCCCCTCCTGATTTTAGTTTTTTTTTTTGTCACACTTAAATGATTCAGATCATCAAACAAATAAAAAAAAAGCTGTCCAAAGCTGCCTATGTGAAAAAATAATTGCCCCCTTGCTAAATCATGAGTGACCTGCGGTTAGCCACATTTTTTGGAAAGCTGAGTCCAATTTAAATTTCCACACCCAGGCCTGATTACCGCCAGCCCTGTCGAATCAAGAAATCACTTAAACACAACCTGTGTGACAAAATCAATCACACTAAATGTAAAGAAATTCAAAAACAGATGAAAAAGAAAGTAATTGACATGCATCGTTGCGTCTGGAAAGGGTTACCAAGGCCATTTCTAAGACGTTGGGACTTCAGCACCATTATTAACAAATGGAGAAAACTTGAAACTGCATTTTGCATTTTCTCAGGTTATTATTGTGCAATATTAAAATTTGTGAATCATTTAAGTGTGACATGCAAAAAATAACTCATAAAAGACTTTTTCACAGCACTGTAGATGTCTTGTACTGAATACTTGTTTTCAGTAGGTTACGTCTGATACCTGGCACCATTTCTCCCTCGAAGTCTTCCAAAGCTGCTCCTCTTTTCTCCAGCAGCCCTGTGACGAGGAGACAGGCTCGGAGCCCGTCATCTGCCGGAAATATAAAAAGGTCGGTTTACACAAGCCTATCAGAACTGGCCCGTGTTTATAACAAATACGCACATGCTAACCACACAATCCCTCTCGCAGCTTCAAACCCGGCTTGGCCCGCTCTCTCGGCAACCTGTACGGCCTGGACGACTTCCCCGACGACGACGCGCATCCCTACCCCTCCCCTTCTCCTGCACCGTTCTCTCCCTCTTCACGCCACCCCTCAGGCCCTCCTCCACCCCGCTTCGGTTTCGGATACCCCGTCCCGAGTTTCCAACAGGAAGATAACAACAACCTCAGGCCCGTGATGAGAGGAAACTTCAGACCAAACCCCAGAGGTCCTGCCCCGGGTGTGCTCGCAGGCCGCCATCTCAGCCGCTCCATTCCTGTGAGTGGATACAAAATACCACTTCCCTCCAAACTCGTTTGTCGAAGATTCGGCTTTCGCACGATTCCAGACATGTTTCGTTTCATTTCTGTCTGGATCCCGTCCTTTTGTGTCCTCTGGATCAGTCTGAGTTTTTTTTTTACCTTCTCCTCTTTTTCAGCTCTGTCCTCGCTCATACTTCAGCTAGTTTTTTTTTAAATCATTTTTGTCATCTTAATTTTTGTATTATTATTATTATTTCCTCCACAAACTACAGCCTGTTTTGCTTTAATATAAAATTCTGGCAGTTGCCTTCTTCTGCTTACTCGAAATTCTATTTTATTTTATCTTTCTGTCTTGACATTACGTCCTGTTGAACACTTTTATACAACCTAGCTATGTCTTCGTCAGTCCAAGATATTTCATCATTTCACTTTCAAATTATTTATTTCTTTTTAACAGATTAAGATTCCTTCCTGATCAGATATGCAACTCTTTTGTCTTTAATTATTACTCTTGTTCTTACCCTATCATGACAACAGTTTAATTTAACCTAATACTTAATTATGAGTCACTTGATTAATTATACTCATCTCACTTGCAGTATATACGAGGGGCGTTCAAGTCAAACCGGGATTTCTGGTCAATGAAGGCATTTGAACGTGCAAACGTTTTAAAGAAGTACCGTATGTCTGATCCCAGAGAAACGCTTGGATAAGTGCATTAGGAGTTTTCACTCTCTGTCATTCTGCACGATCAAAAGTCCCTCTTTGACTTGAACACCCCTCGTACCTTATAAATCTGAATTCAACCACTTAACCTGACCACGTCCTTTCTGATAAGTGTTGCTCTCTGTCTTTACACAGTCCCTTCGTTCCGAATACATGAAATACTAAACCCTACGGCGACGCGCTGCCTCGTCAACTGGAGGAAAAATCTCTTCGACACGCTGCTAAATGTCTCATGGAGCGTCTGCAGCATGCTACGGCAAACAAATAAAACATTGATCCACTGATTTTTGTTTGACAACCTTGTCATGTTCTTTTGCGTTTCTATATATATTTCCATATTGCTCAGTGGTTAAGGCATTGGACTAGTGATCGGAAGGTTCTAGGTTCAAACCCCACCACCAACAAGTTGCCACTGTAGGGCCCTTGAGCAAGGCCCTTAACCCTCAACTGCTCAGATGTTTAAGGAAGCTCTGGATAAGGCCGTCTGCCAAATGCAATGCAAATATAGAATACACAAACACACACATCAAACGAGCATGGCTTAGTTATTTGATGTATTGTATTTTTTTGCAACTTTAGATCTTGTCAAGAGAAGGAAATCTGCCTGTCATTGGATGCTGTTCATGTATCAGTAGTGTCTTGTGTCATTATTTAAAACAATAAATCATCACATCATTAATTCATTATTTCTACCAACATTAGAGTGTAAACCATTTACACAATCTGCTCTATTTCCCTATTTTTTTTTATATATATATAATTTTTTTTACGATTTGGAAAGCTGAATGTGATCGCTCAAAAAGGTGGTGATTAATGTTCAGGATGTCTTCATGATTTGTGGTTTCTCTGCGACAACATGATTAAGATTCACTTCATATATCCCAGTTAGGAAATAGGGGTCAGAGTGTAGGGTCAGCCAGGTTATAGCGCCCCCTGCAGCAGATGGGGTTAATGTCCTTGCTTAATGAGCTCAACATTCGCAGCTTGGCAGTGCTGGAGTTCAAACCACCAAATTTTCGATCCGTAATCCAAAGCCATAACCGTGTGACCGACCACTGCCCCTGAAGGCAAACCGATGTGGTATGAGAAACACTTCAGGATCTGATGGTGCGCCTTAAAGCAGGTGAAGTATATAAAGTGGTACAAACAGTAATAACTAATTAATAATAGTAATCACACTTGAATGACGTGAGGAACGCGGCTAGAAAAGAAACAGTTCTAGTCACAGGACTAATTGTGATGCTAAAGAATCCTCGAGTTTTACGATATCAGGGTGTGTGTGTGTGTGTGTGTGTGTGTGTGTGTGTGTGTGTGTGTGTGTGTGTGTGTGTGTGTATGCAGGCCTGCATGACAACTGACTCTTCTGACACTTTTGTTATAAAAGACATTCTGATTTGTACAACACATTTATTGCACAGATATTTATATATTGTAACGATTACTAAAACTGACTGGAATTAAACTTGAACAGGAGAAACGACCGAAACGTGTCACCATATGAGCATCCAAACAGTGTGTAAGAACAGTGTTACTATGGCAACAGTGAAAGAAGTGTGCCATTCTGATCTCCCCCCTCCGATTGATGCAAAAAAAAAAAAAAAAAAAAAGTCACAGGAAGAAACATTTAGGATCCCCTGCACTTGAGAGGGACAACCTTTGAAAGTTTTGGCACCCTTCGGATATGCCAAGGGCGCCTTTGTGGATCTGACTGTAAATCTTTGTTTAAGCTGTGCAAGCAATGTGCCCCGTCCTCACTTGTATCTCTTTCTAACAGCTTTCTCAAAGGATCTTGCAGTATAAATTTGGAAAAAGAAGTTAAAATATAAAACTCCATGCCTGGACATTGAGTTGTATTTTTGCACTTTTAGGTTTTGTAGGGTGTGTGTTTATTAAAGCAAAATGATGTCATGTTATTGCAGTTGATTTTATTTTTAATTTTTTGCTGAATAATGAATTGCATAATGAAATGAATAATGCTTGATTCATTTTAACACATTCTGGCGTAATTCAACACCGTGTGAGCTTTTGTGTAAATACATTTTTATTGCATTTCATTTTACAGCAGGCATAGTCGTCTTGCACCTCCAGGTGCCCGGGTTCGATTCCTGCCTTGGGTCTGTGTGCACGTTCTCCTCCTGCCTCCTGGGCTTCCCTTCACCTGTGAATAAGCGCATATGTGTGTGTGTGGCCTGCGATGGCCTGGCACACCGTCCAGGGTGTACCCCGCCTTATGCCTTAAGTCCCCTGGGATAGGCTCCAGACCCCCCACGACCCTGTACAGTGTATAGTGGTATAGACAATGACTGAATGAATATAGTCACTTTTAGATGAGTAATATTTCCTATGGACACCTAAATGTGATTTATGAAAATTTATTTAAAATGTTTTTATCAACAATTATTTTAATTTGCTTTGTAAATGTGTTAATAATATATCAGCCACTTTGGCTGCCAACTCGACACACAGAATATTATATATATATATATAATTTATTTCATTATTATTATTATTATTTTTTGGCACAAACTGCAAAGGTTTACTCTGTTGTGAACTTTAAGACCTGCTTGATAGTTTAAGCAAACCCCTGGGCTAAAACGAACAGTTTTAAACAAATCGTGTTTAAACAAATGACCATAATCCTTATTTTTAAGATTTACGGCAGCCGTCATGTGGAGCCACTGTCGCACAACACACGGCGCTTTACGACACCCCCGCCTTCATATAGGATTGCCCGGTATGAACTGTGAACCAAGGAAAACCGGTTTGTGTTTCCCCGATGCAGCATTTCCCAGACGTTGAGCTTTCCAACGGGTTGAAAATCCCAATCCTAGGTTTAGGTGAGTACACGCAAATGGACTTAGCGCTAAATATGAAACGTAGACCATTCTTTAAACGTGGACGAATGGAAAGAGCACGTTCCGCGTATATACCGGGTTTTACGGTAAGCGCGAAGCCCAGCTGGCGCCTGCGTTTGAGAAGGTCCTATTTATTTATTTAATTTGTTTAAACGAGAAGCCCCATCACATAACCGACATCTGGGGTTCCTGCTTACCGTTAAGTCCCGTATATACGCGCGGTACATTATGCGTGTTACGTCTAAAGACCCGGGCTGATAACCGTGATTTGGTTCTGACTCGGTCCAGTGTTCAGACATAAGGCGCACAATTAGGGTCCTGGACTCATCACTATTAAACAGTGTTAATGATGACAAGATGATGATGACAAAGTTATGAAAATAAAAAGACAATGAGAGGAAATATTAATATCCTTCACATGTCTGGTGTCCAAAGTTGGATATTAACAACATTATGGTTCTGTGCACAGGATGTATTTTGTGTGTGTGAGGACTCAGATTTCTATGCAGTGTAAAAAAAAAAAAAAATAATAAAAAGAGCACTTTAAAATGTCCACAGCGTTTCAATAAGTTTGACCTTTGATGGCTGTGTAGATTTCCTTGTACTATTAATAATATTTCCCTTAAAGCTCAAAAATATGAAGCTACACTAGCGCTCAGAAGTTTGGGATGACTTGCAGATTTCTTTGTTTTTGTTTAGTGATTTATTTCCTACATTCTACTTGGGATTTCCAGTATTCCACAGCTCAGGATTGTGCAGTATAGAGACTAATATCCTTATTTTCAGCACAACTTGGCCAATATGATGAACTGAACCGTCATTTCCCAAACATGACTGGGGGAAAACAACGAAACTGGGTCACTTAGGGAAAGAAACAGCACAGATACACATGATCATGTGTTTTTATGGTTGTTTCCATGACCAAAAAATAAGACAAATTTTGAGAGTTATATATATATATATATATATATATATATATATATATATATAAAACGCAATATATATATACTTTTTTTTTTTTTTTTTTGCCACATCCTTCACATATTCCATTAGCTTTCAGGATTGACTATTCATTCGCATGCTCTGCTCTGTCATATCCGCTCTCAGTTCAGGTATTTTACACTCCCTCACCTTGAGCTGATGCTTGTTTTTTTTGTTGCTCAAACGACCCGTGTTTCATCTCATGGCGGCGCTTTACATTACTGTTTTTGTTTTTTCACCGCCATGGTATCGGGAACATGTGAGACAAACTGGTTTCAAATTTCCCGTAGGAGGAATAAACAAATTTTAAGCTGTGCATTTATCTTTGAATGTTCAGTTTTCAGGCTGTTTGCTTTTTCTTGGAGTAAGCCATACTATGGCGAGCTTTCGATTCTGTTTCTTCCACACACTCTGTCTATACAGGGGGGGGAGACGCTAGATTACTGGTATTTTAATTATTCTCATCTATCAGAAGAGCATCAGGGTCTGGAGAGAACCGCAGTCAGTCCATTAAGTGATGTCTTGGCTTGCCTTGGCTGTCAGCAATGACTGTTGGTGTGAAGGCGTAGACCCTCCCACGCGACCACTGAGTGGATGGATTTGCACTCACGCCATCACTGTTAACTTTGTTTAAAAAAAATCAAACCCAACTATGTATTTGGTAAAAAAAAAAAAAAAAAAACTTAAGAAAATGATTTCCTTGATGATCAGAATCAAGAATTTAAGTTGCAGCTCTATTATTAATTTCTGTCTTGTGTATCCAGGAACGTCGTACCATGGTGGCTACTCCCACAACGCGGTCGTCTACGCTCTCCAGGAATGCGGCATCAGGCACATAGACACGGCGAAAAGATACGGCTGTGAAGAAGCCCTGTCCAAGTCGATAGCGGAAAGCCGAGTCCCACGAGACGACCTGTGGATCACCACCAAGCTCTGGCCTGGGGATTATGGGTATCAGAGCGCCAAGGAGGCCTGTCGGGCCTCGTGTGCCAGACTCGGTGTTGATTATTTAGGTACCAAGTCGTTAGTTGTAGCTGTTAGCTCACCTGAGATACTGGAATGTCGTGACGGTGGTGTGACATTCCTCCCTTTACAGATCTGTATCTGATGCACTGGCCTGACTGCAATGTCCAGGGGCGCTCCAACAGGGACGTCCGAGCCGAGACGTGGAGAGCGCTGGAGGAGATGTACGACGAAGGTGGAGGCGCCTGGCTAGTATTTTGTTGCGGATTGTTAGTAACGAATAGGAAACATTGATCAGGGTGATTTGCGTTCCATTATCACAGGATTGTGCCGTTCGATCGGCGTGAGCAACTTCCTGATCGGACATCTCGAGGAACTGAAGGACAACGCCGGTGTGACACCTCACGTTAATCAGGTACACGACTCGTCTCCGGGTCTCTTTAACTACTGTATGTTCTGAAATGAGCTCATCTGAACTAAACCACAAAGTCCTCGATGTTTTGCAGGTGGAGTTTCATCCGTTTCAGCAACCTTGGCAGTTGGTGGAGTTTTGCCGCAAAGAGGGCATAGCGTTTGAAGGTTACTGTCCCCTAGCGAAGGGCCAAGCGCTCGACCACCCGGGCATCGTCGATCTGGCGCAGAAGTACGGACGCAGCCCTTCACAGATCTGCATCCGCTGGAGCATTCAGGTACAGTACAGAGACGAGCGTTTAGGTTCAGGAAGTTCAGGTTATTTTCTTGAGCCAGTTGGCGCAAAATGTTCCTCAATCAAATCTATCGTTTACTTTTATTCTTAGCAGTGTGAAAGTTTAAAAAAGTCAAGACCAAAGGTGGACAATTACTTCATTTTTGTGCTTAAGTACAGTTTTCACATTTCTGTACTGTACTCGAGTCATTAAATTAGAAGATACTTTTTGGTAGTGGCGGCCTGTGAGCTTCACGTGCGGGGCGAAGGGCAGCCAGGGCCTCCTCCACTCTCACTAGAAAAGATCTGTTTTTTAGCGTTTTTTGTTGCGCCTCTACTTCTCCAGGAATAATACCTTGTTAGTTTTACAGTTTTACTAAATCCTACAGCAAATATCTGTACTTTCTACTTCACTACATTTGTGCATGGTGTTGCGTTACCTACTACAGCTGCTCAGCTCTAAACATATCTCTCCAGTCCTGGCTTCCGTTCAGTGGCTACTAGTACAGTACTGAATTAATATCAAAATTCTTTTGGTCACATTTAAATGTTTACATGGCCTTGCCCTGGCCTACCTCTCAGACCTGCCTCAACCCAATGCCCCACCCCGGTCTCTCAGATCATCAGATAAATTTCTGCGGACTGTACCCAAAACCAAATGCGAGCTCAGGGGTGATCGGGCGTTCTCTGTGGCAGAACCCAAAATTGTAGAATGACCTCCCATTGACTATTCATGAGGTCACATCACTGAGGGTGTTCAAGTCCCATCAAGTATGTTTCCTTTGGCGTTTAAACCAACATGAGATGTTGGTTTTATATGTTGTGTTTGGATTAGAGATCCGTGTGATGTGATTTTATTTGTTTCTTTTTATATATTTTTATATTTTATATTTTTATGTGAAGCACTTTGGGGGCGTTCGTCGTTGTTACAAGTTGTTTATAAATACAGTTGAGTTTTGTGCATTTTTATCTCGACTAGAAACGTAAAGGGAGGACTTCTACTTTTAAGTAATTTTTACTTTTGACTTTTACCCAAGTATTTTTTTTTGTCGCATGAATGAAATAAAACCTAAGGTTAAGAATGGAATGAAAGTTAAAAATTTTTTTCCTAGAATTATTATTGCGTCTAACCCTGTTACCTTTCTAAAAGAGACCGGGGTGTTTGAAATAAAGATACCACAATGCTACTAAATCCTAGATTCTGATTGGTCCTGTTACAGGATTGTTATTTAACTAGGAACTAGCGTATAATCAGTGACGCGCGGATGTCTGTAAAGGGACATGAGTACAAGTGAAGATTAACCAGGATAGACAAATTAACAGCATGTGGTTAGGGAAAAGTTCCTGGACTCTGGGTAAATGATTCAATATACTTCTCTTATTCAAAGTAGGTTTAAAGTTTATTATAAACAAAAATCCATGGTGATGCATGATGAACTCAACGACGACCTGGTCATCAATTATGCTTCACTTTTTTTTTTGCGCTTTCCTAGAATGGAGTCATCACCATCCCAAAGTCTACCAGAGCAGAAAGGATTTTTGAAAACTGCCAAGTAAGTTCTTCCTTTCTGGAATGTGGCTTCTCAGTAACCATATGAAGAACCCTTGAGGAGCCACAGTTACTTTTGTTTGCCCCGAGTGCAGCTTCTAGCACTTCAGTAGCTACAGACACGTTCCTGTTTTAGACCCCTAGTGGAAAGCTAAACATCTATGGAAGTTCTGCGTTATTCCACAGTTTCATATGTCTACAGAATCAGCAAAGACACAGCGAGATGTCTGAACGAAGATAACAGATTAATATTTGTATACTAGTCTAATTTCCAGTAGGTGTGCTAAACAGGAAAGTGATCCACTTTGTCTTTCTCGCCCTCATTGACTTTCCAGAAGCCGCTGTTCTGAAAGAAGTAGCTCAAGTCATGTACGTTTGTTAGATTAACCTCGTTAGGATTAATCCGGCGAACTTGATTCGACATGACTACAGACTTCAGGAGTACTCATAATTTATTGGGATTCAATAACATTGGAGCAATTTGCGAATCATCTACATCACGAATCAATTTGCGAATCATCTACACCACGCTAGCGTCCTGCACCGCATTGGCGTACTTTATTTAGCTAGCTAGCTATTGACAAGCTGGCCAAGTTTACTTAAACTAACAATAAAATAAAGCTTACATTCGCTTAACTCAAGCTAGCTATTAATTAAATCGCAACATTGTGGCAATGTTGGAATGAGGTTTTGTGTGTGTGTGTGTTTTTCCCTCTCAAACTGCCTCTGCATGGACAGGTGTTTGGGTTCCAGCTGGACGACAATGACATGGCCGCCCTGCACGCCTTGCATGATGGGAGGCACGTGAGCTGGGACCCAACCCATATAGCGTAAGCACAGTGGTGTGTGTACGCGTTTATTTATTTTATAATGCATTTCAATAGAGCAAATCTGTATACACTGTACATAACAACCTTCTGTTTCTGGTTGAGGTGGGGTGTACCATGATCAATTAATACCAAATTAACAAAAAAAAAAAAATCATCCTTTCTTGTGTTAGTTGTGAGGACAAGATTATATTTAAACCCCTTAAAGCTCAAGTGCCACAGATACGTGTCGGAAACTCTGAACAGGTCAATGACGATTAAACGAAACGAAACGCACGATGCTTAAAAGGAAGTTGTGCCAGTGTGTTAACGGGGAGGTTTCAGAGTTCACACTGTGTTTTTTTTTTTTTTTTACATTATCGTTCACGTGTAAATTTGACCACTACATGAATAATGTCGCCAAAATGTAGAACTCACAAAATGAGCAAATTATGATTATATTTTGGGTCACTACCACATGTGATCCTGTGCATCAGTGTTATGTTCTACGATTTTTGCTTAGTCATGTTTGGGAAGTCGGTTATAGAAAATTAAAATTCAGTTAATCTTATTGCCTAATTAGTGCTGCACAATCCTGAGCCATGTTTATTTTAAAAAGTAATAATGGCTAAATGCTCTGAGCTTCAAGGGGTCTACTACTGAACAGAACTAAATATTTTATTCACATGTATTTCCTCTTACATTAAAGATTTTTAACAACTATTAGGTAAGTTTACACCGGCCTGCATTGGGAATAAATCAGAAATAAATCGACAACCTCAGTCGGAACAGTCTGACCCGATCCAGCCCGATGGGGTAAAGGAATAAAACTTTTATTTGGTCAACAGGTAAACATTAATCGTGTAAAAGCACTTCAGCCGATTTGTTTCTTCCTTGCTGGGATAAATATATTCTTTCTTTCTGTGCATGATTAGTAAACTTCATGAGAGCGACTGTCTGTACAGGTAGTCCCCGACTTACAAACATGCGGGTCACGAGGTGCGCTTTACATTTTGTGCCACGACCGTATAAGGCACACGTTGTCGGACTTGGGAACAAATCCGACTTACGAACGTGCTCCTGGAACGGAACTTGTTTGTAAGTCGGGGACGACCTCTACTTTTATCCCTTGGTCCTCTGGCTGTAGAAGGGGCTCCGATTGGCTCCTCATTTCATGTCTCATCAATCAAAAATGAGTGTGAATTCTTAGAACCTATCATAAGATCAGAGTTGGAGAAAAATACTTCTCTTAAATTTCCATTAGATTAAACGCACCACAGCAAAATCACTTTGAGCCAAAAAAGAATTTATAATCTGATTAAACACTTTGTGTATGTAAACACACTACTTATCAGATCAGTTTTCAGTAGAAAACTTTCAATCGTTTTTTTTTTGCCCCCACAAGGTCTTTGGGTTCACGCTGACCGAAGAGGACATGGAGCGTCTCCGGAGATTACACGCAGATAATAAAAAGCTCATTCACCTCAGCTACCCGCTCTGGAACGGATAATCACAACACCGGAGGTGATTTTGTTTAGATACCCTCTACACTGTGGATCTCACAATCAATCATGAACTCACAAATTAAAGAAACTATGCAAACAAAGTTTTACACAATTTTGGATATTAAATGAGGAATTTCAAGGCTGTATTTTATCATGAAATAAATCTGCACAGACTTCAGTGTCAATATCGTTTAATCCATCCTCTCGATTATAATCACTGCCATACACAAGTTCTCTTTTTTTTTGCTTTGTTTTTAATATCACAGGTTTTTTATTTCCTCCTCCAAACGTTCCACCTCTCCAAAGAAAAACGAAGAGCAGAATTGTATTATACAAAAAAATGCAAACCAATTTTCACACAGTGAATTCCTTTTACAAAGTCATAAAATGGCGTAATAATGGCTACATCCACATTGGAGTAAGATGGTTCTAAACATTCCTTAATGGAGTATAATCTAAAGTTTAGATATAAAACCTTTCCTTGTTTGAAATCAAGCCTGTACCTTAATTTAATTTCCTTCTTCTTTTTTTTTTTTTTCACTTTAAACAAGACGACTCAGAAATAATCGTAATAAAAAAGCCTGTATGTATTTTTTTTTTCTTCCCACAAAAGTTAGGAATAAAAAGAATATATATATATAGAATATATATATATTAATATAGACACAGCGATAACAGTGTTAAGGTTCAAGAAACGACTTGATTCACCTTTATCGTTTAAACGAGTGCTACAGGTCCGCTCAAGACAGACACGATCCGCGTAGAGAAATGAATATCATCCATTAGGAAACAGGCCTGCTTGCAAAGAGCGCCACATTTACGCTGTGACTCCTCTGCTCCAGGAAAGAAGAAGAAAAGAAAACAATGACAAAAAAAAAAAAAAAAAAAACCAAAACATTATATCATGCACAAAAGTTTGCATATAGAAATGCCTAATGTCTTATCCCGCTCGGTGTTAGTGGATGGACACCGAGCGGCGACATGATTTTATCTGTAAAATGTACAAAGCGAGAGTTAAGGGAGCTGATTATAAAAATGTAAAAGAGAAAGAAAAAAAAAATTCCTCAAACCTCAAAAATTTACTGATTAATCTTAAATACTTTCCCGCATAATCCGAATAAAATGAGCAACCTAACTGCTGTAATATATAACGTTAATCCGCACTAATCGGTTCACGTGAGACGTTAAGACCCAAAATGCCTGGCGAATGAGAGCGGGACAGCACGCAATAGGGTTAATTATTGAGGGGGGGGGGGGGGTGAAAGGGAGCATGTTTGTTTCAGAAATCTAAATCAAAAGCAAGTAAAGTCACATGACGCACGATTTATTTTGTAAATGTATTTTTTTTTTACGCTACCAAATAAACCAAGGACTTTTTATCGTCAATCTTGCGCAGACATCCAACTGTCTGTACGGCCACCAACATTTTGGTTAACCGCGGTTAAAAGCTTGGTGTTGTGACGCTTTAGCGGCGTGTAGTAACTATATCAGATTCAAAAAAAAAAAAAAAAAACTATTTAATAAAATAAATAAATAAAACAGTTTTCCTTCCAATTCTCAAACCCTTGCTAGTTCCGGTATGTTCCGGTAAAGTACGGCCAATTTGACACTTTTGAATTCTAATGTGATCAGAGCTCAAATTGTGTTTTTTAATTTATTTTGTTACAAGATGCGAGAGGCGCTGGTGGAAAAGGCGGACTATGGAAAGTAGCGTAAGAGACGTGGACTTAAGCGGGTAAATTCGATTCCCGATAAGATTTTTCACATTGGCACCAGTGTAAGCGTAAAAAAAAAAAAAAAAAAAACCCCACCCATTTCCCCCCTTGACTGAATGGGAACCAAAAAAATAAAAAATTAAATAAGGGACTGCTAACAACAAAATTATGTCTTAGTATTTTTGGTCAGGAAGCAAGCCGATTGTTTGGATTAGCGAGATTTTTCATTAGTTTTCACAACTATTTGCAAGCAGACGCTCGTCTGGCGCGCGCACACACTAACAGAAAAAAAAGACAATATAATAATAATAATAATAATAATAATAATAATAATAATAATACACTAAACCCTCAAAACCCCGTTTACATCCGCTCTGACCGCATGTCTGCACGGATCGACTCCGATCTTGACAATTGCTTGGAAAGGGCTGCATGCTCTTCTCGAGCAAAACTGATAATCTCCAAAGAAAGAACAAAAAAATAATAATAAATCACGCATGACTAATAAACTCATTAATATAATTGTAATCACGACAACTACACCACAAAATAATGGAGAGAAAAAAAAAAAAAAGGTTAAGAGGTTGCACCCAAAATTGGAGCTTAATATCATAGTCGGTCTCAAGAGACTAGAACGAAAATGTTGCACGTGAAGAATGTCATCACAATAGGAAGACTTCAGAGCGTGTCCGTGTCTTGATCAGTGTTCAGGGACATCCTTGTCCTTTTTTTTTTTTTAAAGCTGTATTTTTCTTTTTTTTTTTTTTTCTTTCTTTCTTTCAATTGTCGGCGTATAGAGTGTTATACATCATGTGCAACAAACACATCGAAAAGCGAGGCGATAAACTCCAGGGGAAGTTTTATTTATTAATTTCTTCTTTTTTTTTTTTTTATCAATTCCAAACTTCATTTTTGAGCCTAGTCTTTTTTTTTTTGTGTGTGTGTGTGTGTGTGTGTGTGTGTGTGTGTGAGTGATCTTTCGTTTCGAGTCTCCTCGTTCCTGTGCCGAACCTGAATAAGCAAACGTGACCGGAAACCCCACGTAAGCAACTTCACAGAAGTCAGGGAGAATTTGACGGGAAATTTGTGAACGAGGCTGCGCGGTCCGGCGCCGCGGCTTCGGCGAACACCAGGATCATAAAGATACGTTCTTCCTCGGATAAAAAAAGTACACGCTCTTAGAAAAAACATGGAAGAAAGTGCTGTTTTTTTTTTTTTTCCTGTATAGACATTTGCACGCATTCTATAAAACAGAATGCTCCAGACGCCCGACTTAGAAATTCTGAACAGTTCTAGAGCCAAAACCATAAATTAAATGAAATCGTATGATTGATTCCGTTACCTCGAACCCTAGTGTTCGCCCAAACTGCAGCTCCAGCCCGTTTCTTTTTTTTTTGTGTTAAATCTGATCGATTCACCACCGTGTCAATTACACCATGTGGGGAAAGCTGAGGTGACGCTCCATATAAAAATGGACTGATAAAAGGCTTTCCGTGCTACTTAAGTCTCCGGGCCATCACGTCATATTCAAGGCTGCACAGATTGTTTTGTTTTCTTTCCTTTTTACTGATAAAGATTACTGGGTGTGAGATGCTACAAAGTCGGCTCGCTGTTCGTTTCCTATATTGCAGATTCTCTGCGTTGTTTTTTTCTCTTAGATGCCGAGGAGAGAGAGAGAGAAAAAAAAAGAAAGAAAAAAAAAACGACAGGATAATCGGATGCCCTGGTTTCCAGGCGATGAGAAGTCGTTTAAAACAAAAACAAAAGCTCATTCACAGAACAAAAAGGAAAACAAAATTCATAATCACGGCAGATACTGCTCATTTCTTTTTCTAAAATAAAACAAGTGTTTTGTGCATGCATGTAAAAGCATGCAGAGGTGTGTGTGTGTATGTGTGTGTGTGTGTGTCATATTGGTGCATTGCTCTTCAAAGCAGTTGAATGAAAATGACCAAATCTCTAGAAAACTAGAGCTTTGTGTGTGTGTGTGTGTGTGTGTGTGTGTGTGTGTGTGTGTGTGGTGTTAATGGCCTCATTTAAGAATGAACGACGCCGTTCTTCTGGAGCTCTGATCCGCTTGCTGCTTGCTCTCCGGCGCACAGAGTGAGTGAAGACGTCTTATTGGTCAAGGACAGCATGGACCCCGAGACGCTGTTGGCTGGCACCATGTTGCTCACGCCATTCGAGACGTCTCTGAAGGAGATGGGGGGGGGGGGGGGGCGAAGGGAAGGGAAAAAGAAGAAGAAGAAAAAAAACATTACAAAACAGCAGGAATTCGAGATTTGAGCATCGGTACGTAACCATAGCAACGCTTTTACCCGTCCGTCCCTAGCTTGAAGTGTGCACTAGGATCAGCTTTATTATTATTATTATTATTATTATTATTATTATTATTATTATAGCACTGCTTTCATTAGATTGTAGCTTTAAAATCTTGACCAGAAGAAATCTCAAAACATTCACTTACAGTAAAAAAAAAAAATTAAATAAAATATTTGAAGGACTTCATGTCCTTCATGATTGTTTAGGTGAAGGAGAAATCGCCAATAATAGTAGAGTAATCAAATCATAATAGTATAATAAAATGGTCGCAGCTGCACAATTGTATTGCAAGAGTGTTTCCCAAAGTGTGGGCTGTAAGGGTACTGCATGGTATATGCGACTGGGAACTCAACAGGATCGATTGTCTTAATAATTGCTCTCCCTCCTCCGAAGGGCACACAGCCTTAAAGGCCAGTATTCTGTCTTATTCTGACTTGTTAAACTCACCCCAGTGATAGAGACAGCTCCTCCAGTTGGGCTTTATGGTCACTCTGACCATTTTCAGTGGCTTTTAGTTTGTACTGGACTTCCTGTGCTGCCTGGTTCTTCTGTGACAAGAAGTAAATTGGAACAAAAAAAAAGACTTTATTCATAGAAAAGTGCTTTTGAGAAGTCAGTGATGAATAAAGACTTAAAATTATGATCTGATGTAAATATAGAATACAGGTCAGGTTTCGCCGAGGGGGAGGGGGTCACGTTCCTAGAGCACCCGCAAATTATGAAGGGGAAAAATGTGAATTTTAGATGTGGTCAAAAATTGCCTAATAAATGTGTATTTGTATAGTTTTAACCATAAATGCGCTCTAAAATCACATTAATTTAATTTCATAACTCTTAAAGCTTAATACATTAAAACAGAATGTAAAGGTAAACCCGTATACTGTACTGCTGTGTCTCCCGGCGTGCTAGAATGTAAAATTCTCTTCTAAAATTAATGTCAAATGTTACCCGTCTATATGTACTGTAGTTCATGTGAGTGTGTTTTCTTTGGTATCAGTACGGTAATAATAATAATTCACCATCACAAGCCACGTTTTCCTCTACCGTCGCTTTGTATTCTCTCAACAGTCCTAAAAAAATGTATACAGTATTATATTTTATATTGAAATTAATTTAGCTGAATTTATGGTAATATGCATGTTACAATATTAGTAAGTTATATTGTTTTTAATAGTTTAGCATTAAAACGAAAATTGCGTATGATGGATGCAAATCTGAACCGTGGCTTCGAGATTGTCGGCTGCACAGCAAGTCGGTCTGAAAAAACTAAAAAATAAACCCCTCACCATAGCGATTTCACGAGTGCGCTTCCCGATTTCCCTCTCGACGTGGTGAAGCTCGAGGCTGAGCTGCTCGCTGGACACGGCGCCCGCCACTGGCCATTTGGCGGCTGGAGGCTAAGCAAAGGAATTTACATTTTCAGGTCTAGTTTTATTTAAAGGGTACGTACAATTTCATGCAAAATTTTTATCACCAAAAATAAATAAATAAAATAAATAAAAAAAAACGTTTTTTAAGACCTTTGTGGAATACTGTCAAAACTGTCAAAACATCAGAAATGTTCCCAAGCCAAGATGCAAATCATTTGACTTTATGACTTGAAATAAAGCCTCACCTCCATACTGGGGACCTGCGTCTGCTGACTGATCTGCTGGTTGACTTGCTGGAGCTCCATCTTGAGCTGCTCTCGATTGGGGGTGGGCACGGGCAGCCTGGTGAGCATCAGACACAGATAAGGGGTCAGACAAAAAAACTGGGAAACGCAGGGAAACGCGTTACTGTTGGGGTCACATACCGCTCACTGAAGTGTCCAGGAGAGGTGATGCTCGGGTGCTGAGGGTACGACACGCTGCCCCAACCACCACCGTGGTTTCCATACGAATACTCAGCTACGAAAAAACAGATTTAAAATTTTTTTTTTATTTAACGGTCACAAGATTAACAGCACATTATTATTATTATTATTATTATTATTATCTTATTAGCCAAACATACCGGTCATGGTGATGTGTTTGGAGCCAGAGGTCTGCGAGGACGCCATGGCCTGCACTGGGCCCGTGGTCTGGTAGCCCGTCTTTGACGTGCGGGAGATGGCACCAAAGGGCGACACCGTTGGCAGCGGTCCGAACGGGATGATGGGATCGTCGTCTTTGGCTTCTGCCGTGCGCCGCTGTCCGTCCAGAGGCGGCTCCTTCAGACCCTTTCCCTCCATATTCTGTAAGAGACCGCGAAGCTGTTTTTTTTTTATTTTTTTTTTACGAGAACGGAACACGCCTAGCAAAGGCGGCTACCGAGCATAGACGAGAACGTACCATTATATCCACTGCGCCAGCGCCTACGCCATCCTTAGGTTTGGGATCTTTGGAGCCGATGTAGGAGCCGATGGTGTCGCAGGACCATGGCGAGTACTGCCCGGCGTAGTCGGGTTCTCGGGCGCCGAAAGCTTTAGAGCCGTCCTCGACGTACTGAAAAGTTGTGTAGTTAGAATACAAGACTTTAGGACTTTTACCTACTGAAATTTCGCTACAAGGGATTGAAAGGCACTGCTACATTACGAACGTTACACCATGCCCGTACCTCCGGAGGGTAGTCGTTGGGGAAGGCGTGAGAGGGCAGGGTCGGGGAGGCTGCAAACGGTGGAGGAGAAATGACTTTTCTCTCCTCCAGCTGGTTCAGCAGCTCCTTACGCCTGCGGTGCAAGTAGTCCAGACTGGGCTGGGTGCGTCCGTACGGGTCCTACGGGGGGGGACAACTGTTCAATAAAAATGTAACATTTTCTAAAATTTTAAACGTTGATTGTAATTACAACCAAACTCACCCGGATATGGGACCTGATTTGCCCTGGATGTGGTGCAGGTGGGTAGTACCCCTCTGGAGGATACCGCTCTCGGGATGCTGCTTCGGGGTGGTAAAGAGAAGCGGGTGCCCCTTGAGTGGGCGGCACGTCCAAGGACACGGGGCTCATGCGAACCAGGTCGTCTCGGGGCGGGCCGAAGGGCTGAGGGGGTGGAGGCGGGGCCGCATAAGGCCCATGTCGGCGGGTGTCATAGTGAGAGGGGGGCGGGTACTGGTGGGCGCCGACGCCTGAGAAAGGTGGGCCCGAGTGGTGGGAAGGTGGGTACTGGCGGTCGGGGCCGTAAGCAGGGTACGGTTCCTGGTAGGGGGCATCACCTGAGGGTAGGGGGTTACGGATGTAGCGGGGTGGCACGTACTGAGTTGCTTGGTAGGGGTACGGGGCACCTGGGGAGAAAATAAATAAATAAATAAAATTTAAAAAAAAGCATGTTCAGTGTTAATAGAAAGATTAATTTGGTTACTTCTTGTAGATTGGGAGACATTTTAGGACTCACCGGCAGGGTACTGGCCATCATACTGCGCTCCTGATGGTGCTCTGGCCTCGGGATAGAAGAGCTCAGGTTGCTGTTGAGGGTAGAGCGGAGGAGCACCGCGAGGGACGCCAGGGATCTGCTTGGGCACGGGCAGGTGCTCGGCTCTCGGGTGCGCGACTGCGAGGGGTGGCAGGGGCAGGCCAGTCTTATCCAAACTGCACAAGATTCAAAACAGGGCACAAGTCATGAAAACCGAGCAGACTAAACGAAATAAAATAAAAATACTTATCACGAGGAATATATGCTAATCTGTACTACAGACTGTGTTTACATGCTGCCTACGGGGCAAGTATGACTGAGTGAGTAAGAAAGAGAGTCGTACGAATCAGGGGGAGATCCAGGAGCGCTCAGGCTGTCCATTTTGGGTTTGCGCATGAGCTCGTAGGGTGAAGAGTCGTGTCCCCGTGCTAAAAGCTGCGGCGCTGGTGGTGGACATGCTGCCACGATGCCATTGGTAAGGGGTGAGGGTTTACGGGTCACGCCATCTAGAGGAACCCCCTCGTCGTTTGACAGCAGGGAGGGACCGCACGGAAGTCTCGGAGCCAGGCGCTTGTTCATCTTACGGTACCTGAGAACAAGAAAAACAGACATTAAACAACAACAACAAAAAAAAACTAAATATAATAATAATAATAATAATAATAATAAAAATAAAAACATTCCAACACCGTCACGAAAAAAAAAAACTTAAAAAAAAAAAAAAACGAAAGATTAGCAGGAAAGAAAAAATTCAGTTATATCCCGTTTTGATTGACAAAAAAAGAAGAAAAAAAAGTTTGATTTTTAAGTGTTTACGAGCAAATTCCGAGGATAAATAAAAGCGAGGGGTTGAAAATGTTCACAAGAATTTCTAAACAATTAATCCTTTAACACAAAAAAAATAAAAAATTCACACACACACCAGTTACAACCAACTCTTGCAACAAAAATGAATTCCATACACAAAATGTATCAAAACCAATGTTAATGAGACATAACTGCATCATGAAACGTGCATATCTTTAAAAATGCTAAAGAAAAAATGTAAATTTTTGTAGTCATTACTGTAGCGTTTGGGCAGATACTGACTTCTCGAGCTCTTCCTGCGAGTGGGCGAAGGTGCAGCTGGCCCCACGGGGGCAGCCCCCTTTCTGCTTCATGTCACGGCACATGTAGGTTTTGTACTTGCTGTGTTGCAGCGGCTGTTGCTGCTCCGTGCCCTTCTTGCTGTGGTTCTGGATGAAGTCCACCAGGCCGTGCACCACCGTCTTCACCGCTACCAGGCCCTTCTCCAGCTGCTCCCATGTTGGAGGGGGAGCGTCTGAGCACAAAAAAATAAATAAATAAATAAAATAAAAGGGGGGGGGGGGGGGGCAGAGTTTAAGACTTTTTTTTTTTTTGCCACTGCAATGGGGTGGAGCCAGGAAGTTGTCAAAAAATTAATATATAAATAAACTAATTAATTAATGAAATCACTTAAATTAATCTTTTTGTGTTTGCGCTTTTAAAAATCTTTGCGTTTGAGCTTCAAATCAGAATTACAACTGAAACAGTTTTTCAGTCAATAAATGTATATAAAGTTTTTTTTTTTTATTTACATTTATTGACTGAAACCGTTTCAGTTGTGATTCTGATTTGAAGATGTTTAAAAAAATACAATAATCAGATTTAACAGTCCTGATGTACTTCTATACACGCACGTGCCACATCTGAATACATCCTTAATACATGCGCTTCCTGAGCATTAAAAGCACGTACCTGGACTGGGGTCGATGTTGGCCAGCAGCTCTAAGTGAGGTCTGAGCCGGTTCAGGTTGGCAGGGTCGCCTGTCCTTTGCAGCGCTATCGTCAGCTCCTGCACACTCTGCGCAAACGATGCAGGCGTCTGCAACTAAGTTAAAGACAAAAAAATAAATAAATAAATTTAAAAAAAGGTATAGGTACAATCTAGATGAGACCCAGCGATCATGTCATTGGAGATTGTATAATAACCTTGTCGATGATGGACTGCATGTGGGACTTGTGCGACTGGTCCCCGTAGAGCAGAGAGGACCACTGGTCAGGGGCGATGCGCAGACCTCCCTCCATGGCGATCTGGACGATCTGAGAGTCGTGTTCCCTCCGAAGCGCTTCGTACGTCCGGAACTCCTCCTTCAGCTGCATAAGGGACGAGTCCTCGTCTCTCTTGGTCACCTGTGGAATCGCAAGCGGAGAGTCTATAACAGTGTTTCTCCAAATAGAGTATATTTGGGTGGACCGCCTAAGTATATTTGGCGACCTCTTTTAAATATCTGTCCATCTGGGAAAAAAAAAAAGACAAACAAACCAAAAAAAACATTTGTACAGAAGTCCTGCTGGTGTGTGTTAACGAGGAGGCGTCAGACATCACCCTGTGTATTTGGGTTTTCTGATACGTCATGCAGAACCAAAGTTATCGTTACTTTTAAAATGTGTAAATTTGTAACGCTGCCAGAATATGAGGGACGTCAAAAATATAGCATAAAAAAATGTGCATATTATGATTATTAGGTCACAGAAACAACCAAAAGCAACCATGAAAACATGTAAATCTTATGAATCTGATGATAATCTGATGACATTTCTTTGTCTATGCGACCCTTTTACATATTGTCACATGCGTACAGTTGGTTAAAATGAAATAAAAAAAAATTCAGTTCATTATATTGCCTAGGTTGTGCGGAAAAAAAGCATATGTTACTCTATACTGCACAATTACAAGCTGTATGTGCTATAAAGCCTTTAAATATATATAATCACCGCAAGTATATTTCGGTACTGTGGGGTATCAATGTATTACGATGTTTAAAGTCATTAGGTGGTTTAGTCAAACGAGTTATAAAACTGCTAATTGAAACAACAGAGTAACGCTGAGTTGTGAGACCGCAACACCAAACTGCACTCACTTTAAAGCAAGAGGCACGGTAAAGCAGCTGAACCACGTGTCCGATGCTAGTTTTTGAAGCCTGTGGGAACCTGGGCTCCAGACGCTGCACCACAAACAGCACCAGCACCTTCCTAGACAGAGCAGATCCGTCCTCCAGAGCCAGCAGCACCAGCTTCAAGGCCTCCTCCTGCATGGCTGCGGATTGGCACAAAACCGGTATCAGTATAACAGGACATGATGAACAAATAAAAATTTACAAAAAAAAAAAAAAAAACGGGTGGTTAGATTTGACGTACCTGGTCCTAGAAACTGGCAGCCCCTGGCACGGACGGCGGCCCAAAGGTTGGACGAGAGCTGCTGGGGGTTTTGGTGCTGCAGGATTAGTTCTGTGACGGTGCGCTCTCCCAGCGAACGAGCGGCACGCATGGCACGTACCCGACCCTCTTCCTCAACCAGCTGGCAGTGCACCAGGGTCACCAGTTTCCTCTGCATGGGTCTGCTGAGCATGCTCTGTGCTGTGCTACTCAACCCCACACCTGAAAAAAAAAAAAAAAAATCTAAACTTTTTGTCCCTCCCAACATTGCACTATGTTAAAATTCACCTTACATTTCCTTCTATTCCTAATAAGTCTTTATTTTTTTTGTTTACCTCTTGCATTGCTGAGAGGTTTGAGGTAGAGGGCGAGCTCCTCCACACACTGCCGCGCCTCATCGTAATGCTTGGTGTCTTCCGGATTAGTAATGAGTGCCACGGGCTGCGGTTTAGGCACCTGAGGGGGGGTGTAAATAAAAATATTACAAAAACCTACAGCAGCTGTAAAATCTCTCTCTCGCGCTCTAACTGTTGCGTAAGTTTCCACATTAGGGTGGAGACCATGAAGCAGCTTCCTTCTTCAGGCAGATGAGAATGCATCGATCTCACTTGGGACGAGAGAGAGAAAAAAAAAAAAAAGAAAAGAAAAACCTGTTCCAGGAACGCCTGATTCTGATGCGTTAACTAACCCTCTACAACCGCTTCTGAGCGAGAACGCGAACCGAGTCAACTCCAGAAAGGAGGCAGATTTTTTTCATCATTTTTTTTTTTTTAGATGCAGGTTCCTAAACCAAGTGCGTTCGAAACTAGTTAGTTATTTATGAGATTAACTATCACAGCGGAACCTTTTGTATACTATTTAAATTAGAACGAGTATTCAATATTAACTTCAAATCTTAAGGTGTAAAGTTGTAAGGGAGGAGATTTGTATGACCAAGTTCCACTGTAATTTACTTAGAACTGGCTGAAGGGATTGGTGAAATCACATTTCTGACCAAAAACCCTATCTACACTGGAATATTTTATAAAAATGGTGAGAACAAAGAAAAAATCTGCTCGGCAATAAAACTCTTTCATCCAGAAAGCAATAAAATGACCACAGCAGGATTTTGTTAGATTGTTACACACTCCAGTCACCACAAGCGTCTGGACAAAGAGACATGGGAGTAAAGGAGGGAAAAAAAAAAATGCTGCCTTAGCTAGCGACATGTAGTCCAGATTTAATCGCCCAGACCGGGTATATGCGAGGTGATATCTGCATATTTAAAAAGAAAAACATGGAGGAGGAAATTAAGCAGTATTTCTTTTTTTTTTTTTTTTAAGGAAGGCTGGACTGGAAAAAATCAGCTTTAACAGGCCATGAGGGAGAATGAGACGTACATTTGGTTGTTATGTAACCTACTTGTTTCTAACTGCGGCGAACATCAACATGGAAGAAAATTCACAGATAGAATCCCTCTCTCTTTAAAAAATCCTATACGCCACCCTGCTGACATTACGTGAAGCACAGACTAACAGTCGCTGACCTGAGCCCCGACGAGCTGCAGCAGGGCCGAGTTGACGGGCAGCTGCTCGATGTCGGTGTTGATGGCGGTCTGGTCGAAGGGGCAGGCCTTGCGGTGCAGCTTGTTCAGGCACATCTTGCAGACGGTGTGGCCGCACCCGAGGCTGATGGGCCGCCGTACCGTCTCCTCGAACGTCTGCGTGCAGATGGGACACAGCAGGAACTCGGTCCATTGCGGCGCTTGGACGGGCATCGTCGCTGCCGCGGTGGTCTACATGTACGATCCAAGGCGTGAGCGTGCACGATTCATGAAACAAAAACCAACAACAAGCTGAAGATTCCACTGGAATCAGAAGGAGTCCGTACGGAATAACGACGTCCACGTGTCCTTGTGGCTCATCACACAGTGCGCGACCTGAAACCTGCAAACAAGCACAACACGCACTGTTACACCAGGAGCAACTCATTTCACACTATCATGAATGAAATAAAATGACAGACAAGACCAAGACAAACAAAGCATACAGCAAGTACAGCATTGTGTCATGGATTAATAATAATAATACGAACAAAAAAAGCTGTTTTGAGGCTTATGAATTTCAATTTGTGAGTTCAATTCAATTCAATTTTATTTGTATAGCACTTTTAACAATTGTCATCGTCGCAAAGCAGCTTTACACAATTAAAATAATTATTTAATAAGTTTTTATGAAATGTGACTGTGTATGAATCAAAATGATAGTCAGATAGTCAGTAAGTTAGTTCATTATTTATCTAGTCTGGCTTGTGATAAGTTTGGTTAAGTCAACTGTCAGTGCTACATTTGGTTTAAAGTACTTTTTTTCAACCTAACTAAACACTTAAACACCTTGCCAAGTCTTGACCTGACCAATTATGTTAAATGAGGGATGTAACTGTTAAATTTACCTAAATCTATAACTTAATTACGTCACTGAGGCAGCTGCCTAGCAACTCAAACCGGCTAGCTTGCTAGCATTATTTTTAAACATTAGCTTCAGGACTAACTTACACACTTTTTCTAAAATCAAAAATTTCTAAAATCCTATAGAAATGACGATCGTCTTGAGGTAAAATTATGCTCTGGGTTTAAAAAAAAGCAAACCAAAAAACAAAAACGCTGAGGTAAGGGAATACCATCATGCTAGCTCGCTAGCTAGCAAGTTTGTTAGCCAAATGTAGCATGATAGGCTATTATGTAATTCGGGGATTATTGAAAGTAATAATTAACAAACGCCACTAAAACTGTAGTTATTTAAACAGAAAACGATTAAAATTATTTGCAAGCATTTATAAATACCCCCCTCGTGTATTATTAAATATATATTTTTGCTAACCCAAAATGATGTAACTGTTAGCCTTAAGCTAAGTCACAAAGCAGAATGAACCGTAAAAAAATAAATGATCGTTTAAACAAATTTAGCTGGTTTAATCTATCGAAAAGAGTCCATTATTCACCGATTATCAGCCTTTAAAACGCCTCAAAGCGAACAAACGTGCAGCTAAGACAGCTAGTTTGTGCGCTAAACGCTGCAACGCAAACCCAGGGCCGTATCCCTAACCGCGGCGCGCTTGGACACGTAGTGCACTACGAAGGGTGCACGCGCCTGTTCGCACGCACCAGGGTTTACGAGGGAACGCGGGTGGATTTGGAATCGAGCCCGACAGAGACGCTATCGCGAGTTAGCAAATAGCCGGTCCACACCCAAATACAGACATATTGAGACGCAAAAAAAAGGGAAAAGGGTTAAAAAAAAAAAACAATGCAAAGAATCTAAAGGTTTTAAAATAAATAGATTCATATAAAAGTAAATGTGCATGCTTACGCATGCTTCATGAGTCCGGACGCCTTCATCTTCTCTTTAATAAAAAACATCGGCTTATTCCGTCGGTCGCCATATCGACCGTTTGTGTGTGTGTGTGTGTGTGTGTGTATAAATCAGTCAGAGAAGTTCTTGAGGAGTTCCTCTGTTTCACACGCACACACATACACACACAGGCAAATACGAGAAGATCACGCGCCCTCTGTTGGTTGAGCCTGGTACTACTGTTTTACAGCTAGTAATACAAATGAAGCACACAAGCCTCTCATTCACTCACTCACTCACACAACTTTAAACTCTACTAAAGTGGTTGTAGAAATAGTTAAAAGTTTAAAGCTAAAAATAATATAATGAGCTTTAATGTAATCAGTGATATTATTATTTCAGGTTGAAATACACGTACATGTCTGTCTGTCTCTCTTTACGACAGAACTCTCTGTCTAACTTATTAATACAAAGAAATAATTATATAGTTGCAAGCAACGATGAGACGGCAAAAGCACCCTGCGCCATCGCCACCCGGGTGCACCAGAAAGACAATGGGCACACCCGGCACATGCATTTAAAGGTGACATACCAATATCATTATGACATAGTTTTAGAAACGGGGGGGCGGGGGATTTTATGGGGAAAAAAAGCATCATGTTTGCGTGTGTGTGTGTGTGTGTGTGTGTGTGTGTGTGTGAGTATTAACACTGGTGATGTGTGGGTGTGTCGATTAGGGGAATTTCCAAGAAAAAAAAGCCTCCCACTATGATGTCACTGAATATACGTGCAAGTTTGTATGAGCTATGCTGCAAAATCTCGTGTGAGGGGCCCCGAGCCACACCCTGCACCCAGACTCTTACGCATCCTAATGGCAGCAGATTCCAACCTGTCTGCCAATTTTTCATGAGGTTTTAAGCAAAAGGGTCCCCCCCCAAAAGGGTGGTGGAAATCTCGTCCACACACTATGACAACATAGGGATGATGTCATAGTGCTTGGGCCCTAAAAATGTTGTACGGTTGAGTATCGTACACCTTGTTTATGCTTAGTTTTACTTCTTTCGTCATCAGCCAAACAAACTCCCTGTTCAGTAATCAGAGAGTGAGCGGTGAAAACATGAACTAATCCCAGTAAAAATATTCAGTTTAGCTTTTCTAATTAATACCTATTGGTGCAGTAGCTTATTTTAAAGTTGCATCGCTTTTACTCAGCATTTTGATTTCACTTACAGTATGGCGCAGGTTAAACTTCGGGCAGATATCCAAGTACTGCGAAAGTTTCCTCAAACTCTGGCCAGACAGTTTTGCGTGATGCTGTTACAAAATCTGGCTGGACAGACATACAGATATACAGACAGAGACTGGTTTCAGGTTCGGAAAGATACCAGTGAAAGAGCGAGTTATGACCAATGTACAAGACAGAACCTTTCTTTTATTTGTATAGATACAGGGTCATGCGGGGCCTGGAGTCTATCCCAGCAATTTGGAGACGCCAATTAGCCTAATCCGCATGTCTTTAGACTGTGGGAGGAAAACCGCCAAGCACCCGAGATGGGAATCGAACCCATTCCCTGGAGGCGAATGGCGACAGTGCTGACCACTACACAACCATACACAAAACCCTTGTTTTAATGAATGAATTCTTTTCGAAGCACTTGAAATTTTATTAATATACATAACATGCAGTGCTTCAGTGTGTTAAAGGATGAGTCGGCAACTCTCGAGAAAGATCGCTGACATCCGGACAAACGAACCTTGACCTTCAGTTCTCAACGGGAAAATTCCACTTTGAAATGAATGTATCAAAATTGCCTGTATGTTAATCATCTGACTGATATGAATATGAAACACTACAGCATACAGTATTGTAGTATTGAGTATTGGGTGGCGCGCGATCTGCACTGCTTTATTAACGTGTGCGGAATTTGCTTTAAAAAAGTGTATCGGCTTAGAGAATTTTATCTTAAAGTACCTGAAGGAAGATACACCAAAATACACCAAATACACTAAACGTCTCGACAGTATCAGAAACAGGATCAGGTAAATAGACAACATTCCAGAAGTATACAGATTAAATAAAGACTGCAAAAAATGTAACAGATCGGCGATGTACATGAAGTGAGTGCGCTTCCCATAGGATAAAGAAGGGCTTTTTAAAAAAAAAAATTTTTATTAACGATTGTTTTTACAATACCTAATATACAGTACAATATGTGTGAGTAGTACAAATAACAGTACAGTTCCGTAGGCTGTGCTTTAATACAGCAGATTGCATATAGTTCAGTGCAAAGAAACAGTTCCTGCGTCTGTCAGTTTTGGTGTATAGGGTTCTGTGGCACCTGCCAGAACTCAGAGGTGAAAAGGTCGTCCTAGGGGATGAGGGGTCTCTAGTCTCTGATTTTTCCTTTCTTGTAAGATACAAGTCATGGAGAGAGATTGCATGTGAGTAGCAATGATTTAATGTTTTCCTGTCCCGAGATAGTGATGTACAGTATGTATACGGGATGGATGCAGTAACTGCAGTATAGAACCGTATCAACATCTACTGAACACGCACATTAACACATGCTCATGCTCCAACCAGGCAAAGTTGATCATACTGACTTCCTCTGTGATTTACTGTGTATATGGCCATGTAATACAACATAGTTATATATGCTCTGCTTGAAAACCATCTGGAGACGTCACAATGGTGGTTTTTCCTTTCTACCCTTTTATTTCTTTTCTACTCTGAGCCTCTGAGCATCTCCATCCTCTGACGTGCGCAATAAATCCTGCAGCCGGTGCTCGAGGCATTAAGGCTTTGAGGCTGTTATTTCCCGTTTTGTTCTAATCTGTCCGATTTCTACAAGGATTAGCCGACCAGTCATGAATACTGAGCGAGAGTCGACGTGTTTGAAGATAAAGAGCGGTTTATTACACCAGTACAGGTGGACGTGACCAGGATTCAGACATGTATTAGATCTCTTTAGGAGTCGTATCTGTGCATAGGCTGTATGAGCTGTATGAGAGAGGCAGGACGGAGATTATACTTTGACTCCATGAGTGATGATGAAGGAGCTGCAAATACATACGAGCAAAAAGTAAGTTGTTCCGTTTGGATGAAAACATTTGATCTGTTATGCATATTTGAAAAGACAAGGTTACACATGAATTTGTTGTAGCATTAAAAAACAATAGCCTTATATATATATACAGTAACTTCTGCTGTGAGGTTCCTAATCTAGCAATCTGAACCCATTTTCCTTTGCAAGCACTCATTATAGAGGGTCGTACTGTATGCTGTATTTCTTTTGTTCACTTTTTAGGATCTCGCAATGCAAATGCAAGAAACAGTAAGAAAAGTAGACCTTCCCGAACAAGCACTTCAAAGCTGTGGCATGGAGGCGAATGCTCAAATAAGAAATGCTGGCACACAGAAGTTCCTTCACATGGTTCCCCCTGCTGCTGATTCCGACCCCTCCTGTAATTCTCCCTCAGGCTCAGCTGTATCTGCCTTACAGTCAAAATTCAAGGAAATATCCCAGAGGAAGTATAAAGGGAAAGATATGCATGATGTTGTACTCGAGGGCACGCCAGAACCTGTGCAGAAGAAACCGGATAAGGAACATGTATCTTTAAGCATCCCAGAGGTCAAGATATTCAAGTCAAGCAGCAGTGCTGATGTGGTTTCTGAAGGACAAACCATCACAATTTCAAACAATGTAAAGGTCAAGAATTGGGAAAAGCACTCCACTTTCAGACTCGATTGTGACCTTGGAGAAGGACCCAGAATGGAGAAATTGACCAAAACTGGAGACGGTGCCTCCCTTGTGTCAAAGCCAACTTCTTCTCCAAGGTATTGGACACCACCGAAGATTTGTCGGAGAGAAGCCAAGCCAGAGATCCTTGTGGTGCAGGCCAGCGAGGAGGAGCAGATGCTTAAAGTCAGAGGTATTGTGGCTCACAAAGAACGTTTGCAAAAAGAACCAAGTCCACCAGATGATATTCCGATATTAACTTGTCAAGGAGAACGAGGCAAAATGGAGACAACTGAGACAGAGAACATCCAAACCATCAAGACCAACCCAACAATGCTTGTAGAAGGACAATATCAGTCTCCTCTGACAAACAAAGGTGAGATCTTTTACGGTTCTTTGTGTACAGACCTTAACGGTCAGTCATATTTTTTAAGACGCAACATTTTCCTTGTTTGTGGAGTCCCAAAGGCTGCACACACTGCTGCAGGATAATGTTCATGATCTGTGAGCAGATGGCTCCATTCTTTTATGAGATTATAGTTGTTTGAGGCTGGGAGCAAAAGAGGACTATGGATTATAGCGTTTTAATGCCATTTGATGAAACCTGAGGCTGAAATCTGCTGTCCTGGGCCCGTATTCACAAAGCTTCTTAAGCCTAAAAGTTGCTCCTAGTGACGAAATTCTAAGAAAAAGCTTAGAATTAGGGCATTTTCTTAGAATTTTCCCCTAAATTTAGGATTAAATCTTAGAAAAGATAAAAATGATTCATGAAACATCTTAGCCCTAAAAACGGCTCCTAAGGTAAAAATTGTTAAGAGCGGAGAGGAGGACTTTTAAGTGGCTTAAGAGTTTCTATAGCAGAGGACAAAATGGAGGAAAGAAGAAATATTCTCTAAACACTTTAATATAGTAACTACTGTGTGAAAATTGGTTGCTTCAAAAGTTGACACATTTTCAACATTTAGCTGTTTTAATTATCTTTAAGACCTTTAACCTAGAAACTTTGCATAAAGTAGGCTGTACTCATGATTATACAATTTGTCCATATACAAAAATTATGATTTCACTGTCGGTTCTATTATCATGTATTCTATTTTCACAAAGAGCACATTTCAAAACCTTTACAGAGGTCAGAGGTTATTTTTTATCAACCAATCACAGTCCTTGAATTGCTGCATCATCCCTAGTAACGGGGTCGACCACACCCCCTCACTAAGATAAAAGTTTTTGTACTTTTCTTACTCAGAGTTGCTCTAAAAAGTTTCCTAAATCACTTTTAGTCTAGGACTCCTAGCTAGGTCTTTTTAAGCTAAGATAGGAGCTCTTTGAGATAATACTACGAAGCTTTGTGAATACGGGCCCTGGTTCTCAGAAGCGTTGTATAACTGAAGTAAGACACATTTGCAAGATTTAATGCGACCTTTTCTGTAATTCAATTCAATTAAATTTTTATAGCACTTTTAACAATGTGTGTATGAAATGTGAATGTGTGTGAATTAAAATGATCAGATTGTTGCTGATGAGCAAGCCCACGACGACGGCGACAGTGGCAAGGAAAAGTACACAGTAGGAAGAAACCTTGAGAGGAACCAGACTCAACAGGGATCTCATCCTTATTTGGGTGAAAACGGATAGCAGGGATTGATCTGCAGTCATACTGTGTGAGACTGGAAGTTCAGTATAACAGGAGATGTGTTTAAGTTAATATGGTTCGTTATTGGAAGCTCAGGTAGTCTGCAGGAAAATCTAGTCCTGAATCTAGTCCTGAACTCTCGAGTGACAGTCACAAGTCCTCAGAGAACAGCTGTCAGCATCAGGCGAGGCCAGGACCGTCTTTGTGGAAAAGTGAAACTGTCCCCAGTCACCACAAGCATCCCAGGCAGAACCACACGGGCGGCTTACAGGCGACGAGATCTCCAGGCAGAAGCGGGACACCAGGACGAGTCAGACAGCTACAGACGGCAGAGCAGACAAAATTAAAATGAAACTTTTAATACTCGCCTGTGAATAGCCACATCGCATCCAATCAACCAGCTCCGCTTGCCATAAGAAGTGCTGGAAAAGACTTGTTGAGAATGGTCCAATTGCATGAGCCCAAATATTTAAAAAAAACAACATTGATTCACTAAGAACAAAAGTGGGAGGAGTCGGGGCGCACAGTGCTGCGCCCCAAGGATGATTTTAAAAAGATCCAGTTAGAGCTCAGCCTTAAATCACAAAAAATGTACGCGCTTACATAGATACTTGTTTGTCCGGCGCCCCGCGTACACGAACACAAATGAAAGTAATACAGTTTAGATTTTTTAAAATTGAAAATAAGTTATATTAAGAAATACAGCGGAATATTGTGACTAAATGACTTAATTTCATTATTAAAATAAATAATTATTATGTTAAATAATTACATGCTAAAATAGCATTCTTCTCTGCCTAACTTTAAGGGGGGCGGCCGCCACTGATTGGAAGGCTATTCCATAAAAGCTCTGCCCCCCTGCTGTAGTTTTAATAATATGTGGTACTGACAGGCAGCCTGCATCCTTTGATCGAAGTAGGCGTGGCGGATCATAAGACACTAGCAGTTCACTCAGATACTGCGGCACGAGATCATTTAATGCTTTATATGTCAGTAGTAGTATTTTAAAATTGATGCGACATTTCACAGGGAGCCAATGCAGTTTCGATAAGATAGGGGTGATGTGCTCGTATCTTCTGGTTCTCGTGAGGACCCTCGCTGCTGCATTCTGTACTAACTGAAGCTTGTTTATACACCTAGTTGAACAACCAGACAGTAAGGCGTTACAATAGTCCAACCTAGAGGTGATAAAAGCTTGAATTCGTTTTTCTTCTTCGTTTAGTGACAATATATTCCTTATCTTGGCAATATTTCTGAGGTTAAAGAATGCTATCCTGGTAATATTGTCTACATGAGCTTCAAATGAAAGGCTGGAATCTATAACCACACCAAGGTCTTTCACTGTTGCACTTGATGGAACAGAAAGGACATTTAAAGTTACAGTGTGATCAAAAAGCTTGCTTCTAGCTGCTTATCAAGATTAAGCAGAAGGAAGTTAATTAACATCAAATCTCTCATGTCCTGCCCACATTGCTCACCTTTAGTAAGCTGGATTCCTCATCTGGTTTTGCTGAGTCATGTAACTGTGTGTCATCCGCATAACAAGGAAAACTAATACCATGCTTACAAATTATGTTGCCCAGAGGAACCATGTCAACACATAAAAGCAGTGGGCCTAAAACGGAACCCTGCGGAACACCAAACTCCACTTAAGAACATACAGAATAGTCACCATTTAGATCTACGAACTGATAACGATCAGTCAAATAAGATCTGAGCCAGGAGAGGGCCGTTCCCTTAATTCCTATTACATTTTCTAAACTGTAAAGAGAGCACTATGATGAATGGAGTCAAAAGCTGCATTGAGGTCGAGTAACACAAGTATAGTGATGCAACCCCGATCAGAGGCCAACAGGAGGTAATTTACTACCCTAACAATGCTGTCTCTGTGTTGTGATGGGGCCTAAATCCTGACTTTATGCGGTTATGCTATTCTATGTAGATATGAACATAGCTGCTGTGCTAATATTTTTCCAGAATCTAAAACAGAGTAGCAAATAATATGGCATGTGCCTTAGATGCTTTAAAAAGTAATTCCAGAGTCCACAGGTACTGTAGGCTACTGGGATGGGCAGCTTCTCCCGTGTGAGACAGTGCGTCAATAGTAAGAGGTGCACCTCACATCTCTTTACATCTCTCCTCATAACCCTAACCCTTTTTGCTCCAGGGGCATTGCACTCTGACCCCAGCATCCTAACAAGCTGGGATTTGAGGAGATGAGGAATTTCACGGGCAGTTTAAGTATATGTGACAACCAGCTGTAATATCCGTCCTTGTTGCAAGTTTTTTGACACCGCTTTAGTGCCCTGTTACAGGAGAAGGATCTCCCAGAAATGTTACACCTCCACACCTGCAGAGGGCCCCATTCCTCAGAATGACTTCCTGCTAATAGACTATATAATCATGTGTCTATTTATCATTCTGGTATCTGACTGTTGTCTTGATCTTTCGACTTTACTTTGAATTTGCCCTTTAGGAAATGTGTACTGGATATTCATGTTAGACCTGTGTTAACTCAGTTTAAGTTCCTCTTGTCCGTTAGTGTTCTAGGATAAATCACACAAAAGGTGTAGACACTCACTCATTACTTGCCTGTTCTCAGCAACACACCCTTTCCTTTACAGCCAGTGCTTCTTGTGCCGCTATTGTTTGCCACAACAATAACCAATCGCTCTTTATTTGCCAGTGATAATGGATGTGTTGGTTGCCAATTGTGGCTTGAATAAACCAATACTTTTATGACATCTAGCTAACCTATAAAACTCACTCCTCGTAAAATCATTCACACCGCCATTCACACTTTATTAGAGTTAATACTCCCCTTATGGTTTTGAATGCCTTTAGGAGATGGGTGGAATCTGGAGGACATGGAGATGAATCACCAGGTAGACATAAAGACCTATGTGGTGAACATGTGAAACTATTGATTTCAGCAATAAAAATAAATCTAAATCTTGCATCCTGATGCTTAAACTACTTTAGAGCACATTTTGCTTCAAAATGAAATAATTAGAAATGAATAGTTTTGGTGTCTTTCCTTTTATAGGGGTACCTCCATCTTATAAAGAGACTGACTGGTATATTGCAATCACCCGGGGATCGGACGTCAACTTTAGGTAAAGAAAAAACTTTCTTGTAGGTATTAAAATGCATTTGACTTATCTCTTTATTTATATACAGTACATGGAAACTTTCTCTTTATTTACATCCATGGATTACATTTAAGCAGCTTTATGTGCTGTGATGTTTACTGTATATACAAGATGCCTTCAAGTCAAACCCAAGACTTTTAATCGTGCAGAATAACAGGACACAGCTATTTGAGTAGAAAGTTAACGGACCGCCTGCTTCACATCTGAAACTCTGGCCTCCCAGGAACTCCTTTAATGGCCCAAACATGTGAAAATGGCCTGGAGCAGGGTCAGGACTGTACGGGGGTGTGTGCCAATAACTTCCAGCCGAGTTCCTGTAATGCGCAAGTAGTGTTGGTAATTGATTGTGTGTACAGTTTCAACAAGCTGGTGACAAGTTATCCATCGATTTTCATTCAGGGAATGTCTGTACTGGGCTGTGAGCCACCTCGGCTTGGATCATCATTCACGGACTTACAGCCATCTTTAAAACATTTACCCCATTCAAATGTTTCACTGCGGCTAAGAGTCCCACCACTGTACTGTGCCTGAAGTCTTCTTTCGAGAATTCCATCAGTGTTACACCTTCATTCACAAGAAATTTCATCACCGGTCCTTTAAACAGCTCTCATGTGTTCTGTTTGTAACCAAATCTATAGCCTCTTCGACAGAAATATTAACTAGATACAGTAGATAGATATTTTAGGTTTGCATTTTTTTGCATTCCAATTTTTAAAGTCTTCATTAAATGTGCTGCCAGAAATATGGATGCTACAGATAGTGACTGCAATCCCTGTTAAAATGCTTACAGTCTATGGTAAAAGTTTTTAGGTACTGTATAATGTTATAAAGGAGGCACAAAAGTATGCCAATTTTTTTCCCCCACATAGTGTATGAGTTATTACAGTACTCATACTACAGCAAGAAATGGCCAGTGGTGGAAAAAGTAATAAAATTTTGTACTTACGTAAAAGTCCTGTTACTTCAGTGAAGTTTTACTGAAGTACAAGTAAAGTTACCATTATAAAAATCTACTCAAGTAAAAGTTACAGAGTTGCTTTTTTAACAGAGGGGTTGGGATGGTGGGTACTAGTGTAGTGCAAAAAAGACTAATTGATAAATCTCAAACTAATTGTATAATTAGCACCTTTGCATAATAAAACTGGTGCCTTTCTTGTGCTTGAAATCAAAGTGGTTGCTTAAATATGGCCAGCGGTCGACTTCAAAAGAATTTGATGGCGTTTCGCTTTCATGGCATTTGTTTTGCCCGTCTCCACCGTTCTTGTGAATTTAGAGCGTTTATTCTCCAACGCCCATCGATCAGTCAGTGCAGTGGTTTCCGGGGTGCCATTTTTCCCTCTCATTTATTTTTTACTCAGTAGCGAATATGATTTAAAATGTAGCGAAGTACAATGCTTCAAACAAAAGATACTTAAGTAAAAGTAAAATGACAGATTTTAAAAACTATTTTAAAAAGTAGAAGTAAACACAAAAAATCTACTCAATTACAGGGGCGCGATTAAATGTAATTCGTTACTTTCCATCTCTGGAAATAGGAGCAGTTGAAACAATGGTACTTCTGGCATATGTTAGTCCAATTTAACTGGTTTGTCAGCAGTTCAGCAGTTATTACTTGACATATTTAAATATTAAAATTGCACTGTAAAAAATAAATCGTAAATTTTACGGTAAAAAACCTGCAGTTGGTTGCCAGAATTTTACCGTAAAAAATACGTTATTGCACTGTAGAAAAATAAACCGAAAATTTTACGGTAAAAAAACGGCAGCTGTGGTTGCCAGAAGTTTACCGTAAAAAGTATGGTAGCAATGTTTTAGGTTGTACAGGATTGCACTCATTTTACTGTATATCTTATAGATTTTAATTGTTTTTTTTTCTAAGCCTGGCTGGGAATTGAACCCAGACCCTGGTGGTGCAAAGCAACAGTGCTGACCACTACACCACTGTGCTTGCTATGCAATTGTTGTCGTTGTTTGACTTCCTCTGTTTCCCTGCACGACTTGCTTTCCAACAACGACAACATTTGTGTAGCGAGCACAGTAGTGTAGTGGTTAGCACTGTTGCCTTGCACCGCCAGGGTTTGGGTTCGATTCCCGGCAAGGCTTGAAAAAAAAACAAACTATTAAAACCTGTAAAATGAGTGCAATCCTGTACAACCTAAAAACATTGCTACCATAGGTAAACTTCTGGCAACCACAGCTGCCAGTTTTTTACCGTAAAATTTACGTTTATTTTTTACAGTGTGTATATGATATTTCGTCAACAACATTTATTAGGTCACAGTTTTACTTTCTTGTTCTTTCCAGAAATGATTTGTCTCTAAGCCCACGGCATGAGCATGCCAAGCGTCTCCTGGAGAGAGCCAGATTAAAGGCTCGCTCTCAAAACCAAGCTAATGACCGTGGACCCCAAACTGCTCAGAGAGAAGTCTTGTAAGTAACCATGTCTTTTGACTTTCCATTCCAGCTTACTTTCCTTTTATTTATCATTCTTTAGAATAAAAGTCAAAATGCTTGAGTAACCAGACACTTAAAAACCAAGCCCTAGTTATAGTAACAATAGTTATTATACTATACTTTCCCGCCCTCCACCTAGCTGAGATTGGGATACTGATAAAGAGAACATGTGTTACATGAAAGACTGATGGAAAAAGAAATACAGTTAAACCTTATTTACCACAAGCACTGTTCAACTCATGAGTTCAATCAGTTACGCAACAGATTAATAAACAGCACAGAATCAGAAACTGAATCCTGTGATGTAATAAGAGCTATGTTGTGAGTTGCGTAATCATGATCCAGTTATTATCTGGGACGTCCATTTTACGTCATTAAAGAAGGCAAAACCCATCACATATACTTGTGGTAAAATGAATCCTAATCCGTTATGGTTTTATCTATGTAGCCAGTTAATCCATTTAACATGGGGGAGGGGGGGGGGGGGATGCGCTAATGTGGAGTTTAAGCATTTATATAAGGAAAGTTTGGGAAAAGAGAGAATTTTGGTAATGTAGTACTGTACAAAAAATCTTTAGCCACACCTAATTTCTTCATATTAAATTAAATGATGTAGATTAAATTAAAGGAATGGAAACGAATGTTTTATTGTGACAGGCTGCAAAGTGCCCAAAGGTACAATTTAAACATTGGTTGTTAATCACCCTCCTGATCATCTGTCATCATCTACACCTGTTTCTGTCTGGTTCATGCCTTAAGGTAGATGAATTTTATGCTTAAATGATTCACACGACACTGTGAGGCTTAACAAACAAATAAACAAACAAACAAACAAAAAAAAAAAAAACGTCCCCTGAAACTGCTCAGGTACAGGGACTGGACTGGAAGGAAATGTGTCAAAATGACAGCCAAAAAGTCCTTCTCGAAACCTAAAAATATTTGAAATAGAAGAAGATCTGGCTATTTGGAAGCAAAATATGAAGAAATAAGGGGGCTAACGACTTTTGAAAAAATGCTGTTCTTGATATTGATATACTTATCTATTTAGTTCCGCATATTAACATCCAATAGGTTTTCTCATACAGTATCTAGTCAAGGCTGGGGCTTGATCCCCCATCCTTCTGTTCAGTAGGCCGCTGATTAGCCATTGAACCATCATACACTGGCTCAATTACTATGGCCATTGTTTAAGCAAAACTTTAGACAAAACCATTGTGACCCCACAACAGATTCTTTTGTTTCTCCTCTTCACCTTTAGAGAGTTCTTACCGAAGTGCAATCCACCACCACAGATCATCACAACTACTCATGAGCAAAAAGAACCTCTGCCGGATGTCCGAGGCAGGAACAATGAGCAGGGTGCTCACTTGCGGAGACAAGGCCAATTTTCCAGTCATAATGAGTTAAAGAAAGAGACAGATTGTTCCAACCTCGATAATGTTTGTAAGCGTGGGCTGATGTTGATGGACAGTTTACGGTCCAAACAGCAGACAAAACCACAACTGCCTCTCACTGTCTCCCAATCAAGCAAAGATTTAGGATTAAGCCAGCGTAGTGTAGGAATCCCACTGGCCATTCTGACGAGTCAAGGAGATGCTTCATTGGAGACTGTGTTGTACAAGGATGAGCCTAGGAAATGCAAGGCCTGCGGGAGCATTCTGAGGCCCAGTTATCCCAAAGAATATAGGCATACTGCAGAGGGACAGAGAACCTCAGATAACCGGTGGGTAACTACTGGTCTATCAAGTCACCAAATCATTCGACCAAATCTTTTAGAGGGTACAGTGTTGACTGGAAGCTTAAGCCTGGACGAGAATGCCGAGGCTGCAGGAGAAAGTGATGCAGGAGAGCAGGTCTCAGCTTTTGGCAAGCTCCGCAGGAGGAGTCGCAAAGGGGAAAACAGAGTTGAGGCGAGTCATGGCCCGTATGCTCGTGGTCAAGACCTCTTAGCACAACGGCGAAATTCTAGAACCAGATCCAGTCTGGAGGACGCCACTGGTTCTCGTTCCAAGCGAGGTGTTACTTTTGGCACTGATTCCTTCATACCAACAGTTACAAGTTCCAGAAGCTATAGGGACTTTGCTAGGATACAGCTGCCCATCAAATCAGCTTTGAAGTCTGGGTCCAAGAGCAGGCAACATGGGACGATGAATCTGAGTTCAGCTCAGGAGGGGGAAAGAAATCCTCGACATGCTGTTACTACCCCTCAAGACTTTGATGCACCTTCTCAAGTTTCACAAGTCTTCACAGGACTTGCTCCTTATATCAAACCATCCTCTCTCAGGTACCCCTCACCCGAGGCAACACCAGTGGAGCAAGTGGATGGTAAGCATATTTACTAGTGTTTCACTGTTGTTCATGTCCTTGGGCCTCCTAGTTTTAAGTTCCTAACATGTCTGTGATATTTCCCTCGTGAATACATGGAAGGATTATACCACTAAGCTTATATTTCTGAGACAAGCATCGATTTTTCACTGTTTTTTTCACTAGCCCACTCACCAAGTAAGGATCAGACCTGTGCTGCATCCCATCCACCAGAATGTCGGACAATTGTCAGAAGTGCGGCCATGTCAAAGACTGACAACTTGAGAGCAGAACTTCTGAGATCAGGACACCACAACGCTGAATTACACTGGGAAGAAAATTTTGTTGAAGGACGGTACGTTATTTTATCCTGTTGCAAGTCAGACCTTTTCCTATCATAGTTTTTGTTTATCTCTTAACTCATCCCTTGGTGGAAGATGATTTGTAAGTGTTTTATTTAGTCTGGATGAGGGAATGCAGGATCTTGCTTGGTCTTAGGAGGTGGGGAAGAGTTCTTTCAATATTCAAGAAATGAAATTAGTCAGATCATATTCCAATCCTCAACTATCATTACCAAACAATAATTTGTGCATAGGAGAACATTGGAGACGGAGGGACGGCCCAAGCTCTCCCTACGCCGCTTTTTTTCAGCCATGGGCCTGAACAGCATGGGCAAAATGATGAATGGCAGCCGGTCCAGCAGCATGGAGCAGCTGTCTCTCTCCACAGCCAGAGCTTCTCCAAGCCCCACTCACAAATTCCAAACCCTGCTGCAAAGAACGCCTTCACTTCAAACCCTCCACACTGTCAGTATAACAACTTAATTATACTGAAAATCTTCTTGAAAACTCAGACACTATTTAAACAGGTTTCTGAAGCATCTTGCTGTGTATTTCAATCAGGAGTCACCTCTTGCTCAGCTCCGTAAAGCGTCTTCTGTCCAAAGCCTCCAGTCTCCGAAGAAGAGATATGAGAACTCGACTATTCTTGGAGAGCTACATTTACCTCTTACTCTGGGACCTAGGTTAGTTGAGATTGCTAAAGTGTTAGGAATATAAAAGCTGTAATATAGTACTTTTATTCTGGATACTGATTGCTCAGAAAGTAATGATCATTTGTGACTCATCAGGTATTAAGTCACACAGGGTAGTGTTGTGCTATCTCCAATAGAGTACAGTAGGTGAAATGTACTCAGTTTAATTTTGGTAAAAATTAGTTAATAAATACCTTATCTTCCTGATCATGCATCAAAATAGAGAAAGTTTTAATAGTAAAAAAAAAAAAAAAATTTTTTTATAACACTTTAAAGTACACTATTCAAGCTGGCGACTCCATTTGCAATAGAAAAACATCCACTTTTTTATTACTATAAAATATATATATATTTTTTTAGGGTTCCCTCTTTATTACTATCCCATGGAATCCTCACTTAAATACAAAAATGGATTTCAATGTTTTTTTTTCTACACAAAATTCTACTGGCCATATCTCAGCAACCAGACATGATACGGTAATAAACTTGGTATAAACATGGAGCTTATTGAACCAGGAATCTGAAATCTGAAATATTTATATGAAATATAAAAAATTCTTTTCTTTATACCACTATACTGATTTTATATTAGTTCTAATGGTAATTTAAATCAGAGGTCCTGTATATACTGTATTATTGCACCCCTTTATACTTGGGACTTACGGTATAGTTTACAATCCAGATAATAACACCCAGAGTGTTTTATTTCTCATAACATGCATTGATTATACCAATATTGTTAACATTGTCACATGCTTCTATTTAAAATTTTTTTTTTTTTTTTTTTTTACCTTTTAGGCACCAACATATTAAGAAGGGAATGGAAATCTTAGACGCGTCTCAAGTTTCCTGTCCAGTGGGACGAATTATCCAGACATTCCCTGACGGATCTTTATCGTTAGAGCTCACTAGACCAGCGAACGCACCTTTCGGCTTTGTCATCTCTAAAGGAAAAAAAGGTCGACCAGACTCAGGTACGACAGCCACAAAAAAAAAAAAAAAAAAAAAAAAAGGAGATCAGGGTTTTTTTTGTTGCTTCTGCCTGACGTTCTCTCTCTGCATAGGAGTATATGTGGAACATGTTGGAGGCAGTGCCTCAGAGAACATCTACACCAGCCTTTTGGGAGTAGGAGATGAAATCCTGGAGATAAACGGAGAGACGGTGACTGGACTGAGCCTCGATCAGGTGACCTGTCTGATGACTCGCGAGAGTACGGCTACGGTCCGGATCATTCCACATCGCTGGATCCAGTATTAAACAGACAAAAAAACAAACAAACAAAAAACAAAAAACAACTACAATCTGGAAAGAATTCGTGTGCACCAAGTCTTACAGAGTTTATGCTGTTACTATAGAAACAGTCAGTACATCAGGATTAATCTCATATGAATACTCAATAATAATCACTATTACTATTATGAAGGGATCTGATATAGACCTAGTGATTTATAAATTTTTTTAAATGTCTGTAACGTTTTAACTCGTCCACATCAAGAAGTGAAACAGGTAGCATCCTTGATTGTAAATAAATAAACACTAAATGAACAAAGTGTCCTGCTGTATGTGGAATACACAGAAGAGTGACAGTGTGTGCGGAAATAAAGAAAAGAAATAAAAAATATCAACCATTTGGTCGCATTCTTTTTTTAAATAGTAATAAATTTTTTTTTTATTTATTTGAATTTTTTTTAATTATTACTTTTAATTATTTTTGAATTAGAAAATTATTTGAATTTTTTAAAAACGTTTTATTAATACAAAGAAATAACATTTTGTAATGTTCAGTATCTTGTGCCTTGTTTCCGTGAGATTTAGCTGTGCTTCTTTAGTCGTCAGCCAAATACACTCCCTGTTCGAAAATCAGAGAGTGAATCACAAATCAAAATAGATCAGATAAAGATGAGGTTTTGTCTTAAAACGACTCCAGCATGTTAAAATTCACTTATACCACTTCAGCGCTGTTATTTTAGTGGTGAAAATATGAACTAATCCCAGTAAAAATATTCAATTTAGCTTTTCTAATTATTATTATATATATTATTATATTTTATTCAGGTCTTATTTAAATGATCATTTTTTATTTAAGTTAAGTTATGTTTTAATATTAACCTTCATTTAAAAACTGCATGATGTGTTTACTTGTGTTATCTTTGACTAATATTTAAATTTGTTTAATGATCCGAAACATTAAAGGGTGACAAACAAATAAGAAAGAGCAAAAAAAAAAAAAAAAAAAACACTTTTTCACACCAGTGTACATACAAAACCTTTCTTTTATTTATACAGATATATTCTATCATATTATCAGATATAAATCAACCAATCAGTTAATTAATCTATCAATAATACATTGTAAATAAACAGCCTAAAGCTGAGTTTTATTACCATTTAAGGTGAATAGATTTTCTCTAAATGTAGCATAGAAAAATCTGTTGAAAAAATAAAAAAATAAAAATTTCCCCACCTGGTTCTTATTTAGATGAATAAATGAATGTATTTATACATTTAAGATGACTTTCTATAATAAGTCAATTTCATTCAACAATAGACAGACTAATGTTACAGTCAGAAATTTATTACAATATACTTTTTTTTCTGTATTTTGTGATGTGGAGTATTTCATAAATAAAAAAAAAATCAAAGAATTACTTAATTTTTTAAATATTTTTTTTATAATACCACAAATAATCAAGTGTGTTCAGATCATGGTCGTGTCCTTTCACACACCCGGAGCCAAACAGATCTCCCAGCCTTATATTGACTGCCACATTCTTTCTGCCCCTGTACGAGCCCGGAGCGACGCTGTGCTTGGCCATGCTCTTTCTGCAGCTATCAGTTCTGCTTTGGGCTGGGGCCCTCAGGTTCGATTCCTCCGATGCGCTCTCGGACCTGGAACCGATCCGGGCCGAGTCGGCCCTGCTGAAACCGAAGGTGATGATCGCCGTTCTGGCTCGCAATTCCGAGCACAGCCTTCCTTTCTACCTGGGCTGCATCGAACGCTTGGACTATCCGAAGGACCGGATTGCTATCTGGTAATCGCTTCTTGTTTTTCGTTAAATCCTCCCAAAACAATATATTTTTATATATATATGAATATAATTCCATGTTCTTTTCTTAGTTCTTTTCAAGTGGTTTCAAGGACTGCATGCTAACATGGAATAGTCTAAGGACAACAATTTGAATTCTGGGGCATTAATTACCAGCGTAGCCTAAAACAGAGAGGCGTTCTATAAGCTAAAAGAAATTGGTGTCGATGTTTTGTTTGCATTTCTTTATTCAAGTCTTCCAGTTCTCGGATCATGTGCATGCCCTGAGAGACCGAGTGGGCTCCGATCGGCACCTCGGTCTGAAATATTCTGCGCTTAAACAGTAAACAGTGCAGAGGAGCGAAAAGGAGACTCGCGGCGTAGTGATAAAATGCAGACAGAGTCTAGGACTTATTGACCGCATGAGAACTCTACAAGCTAAGATCCTGCTTTTCTGCAAAACAATTGACATGATTTAGGACAACGTGAACGTGACAGTGAAAGCGCTGAAGAGTATTTAAAAAAAAAAAAAAATCACCTTTCTAAAGACTAACTTTACAAAATATTTCTGTAATCTCTCTGGAGCCTGCTTCGCCTGCTGGCCTCCCAGGAACTCCTTTGATGACCCGAGCGTGTGGAAATGGTCTGGAGGAAGGTCAGGACTGTACGGCGGATGTGGCGATACCTCCTAGAAATGCATCTCTACTGCAAGTCGGTGTTAAAGACCAACCAGAACTTGTCGTGAAATTTTCAGTGAATCAGAGCATGAAAGCGATTGACATTTACAGAATATACAAGTACATTCCGATGATGAGACTCGTAATGGTGCAAAACATTTTAAACAAGGCTCCGCGTCAGTGAATGACGGTCTCGGCTGAGGTGGCTCCGTGGGAACAATCCTCCCCCAACCCCACTTGCGCATTACCGGAACTCAGCTGGGGGTTATTGCCACATCCCCAGTACAGTCCAGATGTTTGGACCGTTGAAGGAGTTCCTGGGAGGCCACCGTTTCAGACGTGAAGCAGGCAGTTTGATCAGAGAAAACTTTCAACCCTAATGGTATCTCAGCACTAGTTAAACACTGGGAGACGTGCATTAGTGTAGCAGGGAGGCAAAAGTTGAATGCCCCCTTGTACAGTACGTTAATTCAAAATTTCAAACACATACAAAAACTCTCATCATATTCTCCCACTTTGAAAAATGCGTTGCTCTCTCTCTCAAGGTTTGTTCTTTCTATTCACCCTGTCTGATGGTTTACTAAATAAATAGAATTTGCACATCTCTGCCCTCTATCTCTATAGATTTCTATTCACTTCTGTTCATTTCTGTTCATTTTTATAATCAATGTCTAATCATGCAGTATGTGCTGGGTTGTTTGGATGCCTGATTAAATACTTTAAATGCGTTTTTCAAAGACATTTCAGTCATTCTGAACAGAAGTAAATCTGTAAAAGTAAATTTATTGATGATGTAAACACTGCATCAACAAACAGCCATCCTTGGATTGTCTCATTATTCTAGCGTGAATCTTATTTAATTGCTCGCTTCCGTAGCCAAAACCTGAGATGTACGATATTTACTCCCAGTAATAATATTGATACCAGCAGTCATGTTTGGAATCTTGATTTCCTTTATCTTTTTGCATGCGATCTGAACATAGTCGGCACTATTGGACACTATTGGACTTGTGTTGGTTGCAGGGCTGCAGCAGACCACAGCGTTGATAACACGACGGCCATGCTGCAGGAGTGGGTGTCCGGAGTGGGAAGACTGTACCATTCTGTACGATTCCAAACAACAGAGCACAGCAAGAGGTAGATGTTTGGGTTTAAATCTGACCGATAATCCATTCATCCTTCCGTCCTCTATACCGCTTTATCCTGTACAGGGTCACGGAGCTTATCCCAGGGGACTCGGTACCGAACCCTCAAATGCTGCAGTTGCGGCCCCTTAGTGCTAAACTCTACACCACTGGGTCACCGTGCGCAATAATAATCTGTAATAATGCGATTGTAAATGAGATCGTAAATGCACAGAGCTATTTATTGTTGTTGGTAATCACAGTTCCTATGCTGATGAGGTTGGACCCAAGCACTGGACAGACTCCAGATTCCGCCATGTGATGCAGCTAAGGCAGGCCGCCCTCAGATCAGCCCGGGCTCAGTGGGCTGACTACATTTTGGTCAGTTATACGATCCGTATTAAAATACTCTGCTCCATTATGTTCCTAAAAAGATATCAAGATATCACTCATATGGTAATGAGCTCATTCTTCTAGTTTGCTGACAGCGATAACTTGCTGACGAACCCGACGGTCCTGAGCCGGCTGATAGCCGAGAACCGCACCCTGGTGGCGCCCATGCTGGAATCCAGAACGCTCTACTCGAACTTCTGGTGTGGGATGACCGCACAGGTACACTACTGTATCTCTACATCACTGGCTGTGTTTTAGTCATGATTCGTCTTAATGTGGCACCACAGAGATCCATAACTTTGTTGTTGTTGTTTTTTTTATTTTATTTTACAGGGATATTATAAGCGAACCGATCCATACATTCCCATTCGGAACTGGAAGCGGGTCGGGTGTCACGCCGTGCCCATGATTCACTCCACCATGCTGCTGGATTTACGCCGCCGTGCCAGCCGTTCCCTGGCATTCTACCCGCTCCACCAGCTCTACCCATGGATCCTGGATGACATCCTGGCCTTCGCGTTTTCAGCGAGACAGGCAGGTGAGCTCTGCCTTCCAGTACATGTCTTCTGAAAGTCATTATTGCAGTATTTCCTAATTTTGTAACAAAAAGAAGATTTGCTGCTACTTTACCAAGAAACCCCAAAACCAATGGTGGCTTAAGCAGTTGAGGCTCTGTGTTGCTGATTGGAGGGTCAGGGGTTCGAGCCCTGCCAATGATTGGGTCCTTGGGCAAGACACTTACTCTATGCCCCATACAACCGAGCCACTGCATACAGCACTGATCGCAAGCCTTGTTACAAAATTGGAGGGTTGCGACAGGAAGGGCACCAGGCATAACGATCCAATGTGGATAAAAAAATAAATAAAATAAAAATTCCCAAACACAGCATTTCAGTTCCTACTGAAAATGTCCTACAGTGTCACTGACACTGGAGACTCCTTATATACTGTACAATTTCAACAAACTAAACAAATCGATTACACCAAAAAAGCTGTTAAATCCGTTAAACAGGTTAAATTTCGCTTCCGTAATCATCTAACTTTTGACCTTGTGGAATTCAGTTCGAATGTGTTAATGAGTCATTTTCTCAGGGGACCACTTCTGCCCCTCTTCTCCCGCAGGAGTGCAGATGTTTCTATGTAACCAGGAGCATTATGGGTATTTGCCCGTGCCCCTGCAGACCAAGCAGACCCTGGAGGACGAGAAGGAGAGCTTCACCCACACGCTCACGGAGGCAATGAGTGAGTCATAGAAGAAGGAAAAGAGGCCACGTCTTTCTTTACACACAGCTTTCACACACCCTTGAGTAAACTCGCACCTCATCCCTGTTCCGCTGTCTTGGGGTGACACGGCCTTAATCCAGGGCGTCTCTGCAGTTTGTGAATATTGTACGAAATCAGTTATGCGACGTTGATTTGTTTTTCTGTGCTCTGTAGTTGATTTCACTTTGGAGCCTTCGCGCTATTTGTACACGCCATCGAGAAACAAAGACAGAATTGGATTCGAGGAGGTAAATCAGATTTTCTCTTTCAGTGTTTCAGTAACACATGAGCCAATGAAATGTGATCGCTCTTACACTCTGAAGTGCTTTATTCCTCTTATAGCACAGAAACCTACGTTTGAAAGTATCCTTTGACCGTTTCTTAATCCACTTATTGTTACGTTTAATCTTACATTCAATAAAACACCCACCGAACGAGTTAGTAAAGGTTATTGAAGAAAGCGCAGACACTAGAGACTTCTTCTAAAATTTATAATATACTTTGAATATCCAAGAAATATATGCATTACAATTTTGTGCATTTCATTTTTGAACTCTCCTGTCGTGTTATGTAAACAAATATCAATCAAGAATTTTCCTTCCTCTTTTTATGTTCTTTTCAGATCTACATCATTAACCTAAAGCGCCGCATGGACCGGAGGACGCGCATGCTACGCACTTTGGATATCTTAGAGATGGAAGTTACACTGACTGATGCAGTGGATGGCAAGTACGAGATTAAAAAAAAATAATAAAAAATTGCTGACAATCATGCACATGTCCAACAATAGACTTTGCTTTATTTATAAAGAAAGAAATCTTTATTTCAGAGCGATGAACTCGTCGCAGCTCCAGGGTTTAGGGATAGAGATGCTGCCCAGCTACCGAGACCCTTACTCCGGCCGAGTGCTCACGAAAGGCGAGATCGGCTGTTTTCTTAGCCATTACAACATCTGGAAGCAGGTAGAGTAAGAGCAGCACATGTTTTATACTAATGAATGTTTGCACGTGAATAGAGCAGCGATTACATGCGAGATAAAATTGTAGAGCGGCGGTAAAGCCAGCGTTTGGCCTTAGAACTAAATGTATATAAATGTACCTTGGAAGGTCTGGAACCAAACTATACAGTAGAATTGACTTGTATATGTAACTTGCATGTGCACTATTCAGAGAACCGTAATTGTTGACAAGTGAACTCAATGTCATGATAGTGGTAGTTCCACTGACTGACATTTTGTCTCCCTCAGGTGGTGGGACGAAAGCAGCAGCAGGTACTCGTGCTAGAGGACGACATTCGCTTTGAACCGAACTTCAAGAGCCGCCTGAGCAGGATCATGGAGGACGCTCGGCGAACACATCTCCAGTGGGACTTGATGTAAGTAAAAAAAAAAAAAAACTGATGTCAAAAACTGTGCTCGCCTTTGTTTCGGATACAAAGCAGGTTCCTGTCTGGCTTTTAAAAATTTTTTCCTCGACAAAAGCACGTGGCGAGCCAGCTGAGAAACAACAAAGCGACCAGAAGCTGATTAGAAGAAAGGGTTGCGGAAGCAGACCTGCAATTTGTGACAGGCTGAGATTATGAAAAGTGGTTCTACAGTTGCTGTTTACTCTAATTATCCTAATAACCCTCTATTTTGCCCTCCTCGCGAGCAGATATGTGGGTCGTAAGCGGTTGCAGGTGAAGAATTCCGAACGCCGGGTGCAGGGGATAAGGAACCTTGTACACCCTGATTATTCCTACTGGACTCTGGGATACGCACTCTCTCTTCAGGGTGCTAAGAAACTGCTGGAGGCCAAACCTTTGGGCAAGATGCTGCCAGTAGACGAGTTCCTGCCCATCATGTTCAACAAACATCCCAAGTATGTTCGATAGTTTTGTAGATTACACACCTTTTCTTGTTTCTTTTTCTAGAGCCCCATATCCTTTGTGCTGTCGATGGCTATTGAGTACTGACTGAGTACTGAGTATCAGGAACTCTAATTACTTTGATTACTATGATTGTTGATGGGATAGCATTGATGGATATCAACGATGTGGGATCAGAATACATATGTGGTTCTGTGATCAGGATCAGAGCAATGATGAGATTCTGAGATGGAGGATCAGAGAATTTACAGCTGTCTGAGATGGGGGATCAGAGTATTGAAGATTTGGGGTGAAGATCAGAGTTTTGATGAGGATCCGTGATGGGGATTAAGTATAGGGTTTAGTGCCAGGGTAGGCAAGTTCGGTCCTAGAGAGCCGCAATCCTGCGGAGTTCAGCTCTGAATCAACACACTAATCAAACACGCCTGAAGAAGCTTATCCAGGTCTTCAGGATTACTAGTTGAAGGCTGAAGACCCTGATGAACTTGTTCAGGTGTGTCCAAAAGGTTTCTGAAAACAGGCAGGTGAGTTTTTTAAATATTTTTTATCCAGGACTGCAGCTCTCTGGGACCGAACTTGCCCACCTGTGGTTTAGTGTATTGATGGGGATCTGGGACATGGGACCTGACCAATGATGGGGGTTTGGGAACAATTTGGATTGATTTGGATTAGGTCTTGTATAAAACTTTGCTGAATCTGTTTAGGAAATAAAGCTGAGAAAAGTCTTACGTTTTTGAACTGGAAATGCAAATAATTTTTAACCAATTAAAACTCTCTCTTTATTCACAGGGAAGAGTATCTGGCTCACTTTAAACAGAGGGACCTGTTAGCCTTCTCAGTGGAACCTCTCCTCCTCTACCCAACCCACTACACAGGGGAACCGGGCTATAGCAGTGACACCGAAACGTCCACTATCTGGGACAACGACAGCATTGACACAGACTGGGACCGACAGGGGACCCATAAAAAGCAGAATCGTGGTGATGCAGGCCCTCTACCTACTTCAGGTCGGGCCAGCAGGGATGAACTGTAAACTAGACACTGGCAGCGAACAAAATGAGGTGTATTAGGTTTTATGGACATAACAATCTTGGCATATATTAAAAAGTAGTTAAAACCATATTAAGGAAATACTGATGCCATGAATGAAATGACTGACAACAACCATAAGATACAAGTTACAGAACACATAGGCACTATGACTTATCTCTATGTTTGGCATGCTTGGAAATTCAGAACACAAGAGTTCTTAGTGCTCGATGAGTAGGACCTTATAACTGACCATTTCCATAATGTTTCAAGTACTGTTGTGGCTAAGCTAAAGAACCCTTATTTACTTCATGAGCTCTTTGGGAAATAAGAACCAAAATTTTTACTTTGCACCCAATCTAAAAAAAAAAAAACGTTTTACATAAACCCATTTATTGTACATTGAAGAGTTACCCAAGGTTTCTTTATGGCTCACTCAATAATCAAGAGTTTTCAGGTTCCTGAAGGGTTCCTTGAAAGGTTTCTCATGAAAGACCATCAAAGGTATTCTAGATACTGTACTCCAGATTTTTTTTCCTAACTAGAACAGACAAGCTTCTCTTTTTGAGAAGGTTAGTTTCTCCAACATTATACTGTGTATATGTAAAAAAAAAAAAAAAAAAAACAGATCTGTGCCTTAAACAAAATCACAACAAACATAGTTGTCATAATTAGATTTGTTTTTTATTTAAAAAGCACTGGCAGTTTTTTTGTGGTTTTGAGGCAATCAATAAACCCAAATATTAGCAAAATTTCATACCTCACAAAAATAAGACACCACACAAACAGCATGTAATAAATTAAATCAGCAGAGGAATACCGAATGAAAATCGACCATTAAAGAAAACAAATATGTCATGCGTATACATCAGTGAAGAATGGAGGTTCTCAGCATTGAGTTTCATCACCTGAGGAAATGCATTAAAGCCCAAATCCTGACAAGGTCATAACCTCATTAGAGGAAAGAGACTTTGATGCAGTCTTGACAGACTTATTAGTGTGATTGGTGCACAAAAACGGAGTGTATTTGGTTTTAGTGTGTACGAAAAAAAAAAAAAAAAAAAAGGTAAATGAGGTCAAGTTTGGATTGACACAAAGCAAGAAGGCAGCATTTTAAGACCAACATTAGCTTTTTCTCTCACTACACCTAATCGACACAAAAAGAAAAAAAAAATAATCATACTGGTAATTATAAAAACGCTGGGGCTCCAAAAGAGTCTTGCTAGCCGTTATCGCTACTTTTAACAGCTAAACTATTCCAGTTACACAGGTTTTCATCCTAAACTACAAACAAAGGGTATACATATTTTTATAGGTTGCACACGATGAAAGGAATGCTTCATTCATAAATGCTAACATGGCTAAAAAAAAACAAAAAACAAAGGAAAGGCTAGGACTGCTCAGTTAGCATGATGCGCATCAACCTGACAGGATGGAATTCAGTTTTAGGAATGTTTGTAGACAGGTTTTAAAACACAACAGGAAGGTCAATGAAAGAGACAAAAGAAGGGTGTTAGGGTCTCTTCCGTTCCTTATTAGCAAAGTTAGCATTTTGGTACTGAGCAATCCTTTAAGACACAGAAATAATCACACTTTTAAAATACAAAAAAATTTTACCAAAAAAAAAAAAAGAAAATAAAAGTACAACAAAAGGATTAGCGACAAAGTAAAAATTGAAACAATACAAAAGAGAACAGAACTGACATCTAAGTGGCAATGGGTTTGTTATTTTTTTCTAAAAAAAAAAAAAAAAAGATAGCATGGACTTGATGTGTTATGATAAGCTACCTAGAAGGCCACTACAGGTTACCAAGGAAACTGTGTCTGCAAAGACTAGCAGAAATGACTAATAAAGCTAAATTAGTTATCATGATCCCACAGGCATATTGCTAGTCAGCAAGATGAGCTTTTTTCCCCTTGACACCTAGGCACTTCTAAGGAGCATGTGAAAAAAGTCTAAAGCAACAAAAAGCTAAAGAAAAAAAAAGTGGTTTTTCTGGCAGCATTTCCTGCATGAGGTATTAGCATTGCTAGCGCTAACTGCAAATGTATTACATGTAGACAGTTTTTATTGTTTTCTTTTCGAATAAAGGGGTTAATTTCACCAGAAAGGCATTTTAAATTTGAAATCAGTTGAAATGAGATGAGTTGATAAATGTTGGTGTGTAGTGAGAGAAGTATATATATAAAAAAAATCACTATGAACAACATTAAAAACACAGTCATGTTCTGACATTTTTTTTGTGACCAGAGGTATGATATTGGCTTTTTTTTTTTTTTTTTTTGACATGTTACAGTTCAAGTAACTGCCCGCAGCTACCCGTTGAGTCCTTGTATTGCGTGGATGTGCATGGATGAAGATACCATTGTCTCGTAAACTGTATTAGTAACGAAATTTAAAAATCTGTTGCGTGGATGGAAAGGAAAGAAGAACGAGAAAAGTGAGTTCTTTTGACTGATTTTTATCCCCAACAAAAAAAGCACAGGAAAAAAAAAAGTTACTCAAAAAAAAAAAAAAAAATCAAGTCTGTTTCTTCCCTTTATCGCACTTATTCAAGCACTTGGAAACAGGTGCATCCTGAAAACACTTAAGTGTTTTTTTTTTTCTTTCCACAGTGTTCCTTTTCTTTTCTTAATTTTTCCCCAGACGTATACATTTATACAGTGTTACCCATCACACTAGCAGACAGAAGCATCATCATCTAGAAGAAAAGTGCAATATTGCATATTTGTATTTTATTTTGTAAAGAAAAAAAAATGAATAAAAAAAAAAGTATAATAATAAAACACCCTGCGGCATACGTTACCTGTAGAAAGTGTGTAACGGTAAACAACGGTGCAAAATAAGTCGGGAGAGGAATTAAGGCTTTCTGAAATTCCTGATGTGTTTGCATTGTTCTCTGAGATAGATGTGTTTGGAGAGAGATTAGCATTCTCTCTTATACATACATACATACATACATACATACATACATACATACATACATACATACATACATACGTACAGACATACGTACAGACATCCGTGGCGTACGTTCCCACACAAGCAAGCAGCACTAGTCTATCTTTAAAAGCAATCGCGTGCCCTTTATCCCTAACAGAAGCATATTATCGTTTATAGAACTCTACAGAAGAAGCTCCAAGCATAGCCCACACATACCCTCCCCCACGCACACACACAAATCATGTGCAACCCCTTCAGCATGAGGTTACATGTCTACATATTAAAAAATATATATAAGAAGTAACGAATGACCTAAAAACACTTCAAACCATTTAACCATTTGAGTGGTCATGGAATGTCAGTGTTGTTCCAATAATTTTGCAAAAACTAAATCAAAACCAAATACATATGTGTATATTATATTAAATGAGCAAGAAAAAAAATAAGTTATGACACCATCAAAGACCTCAATGTAGAAATGCAAGCATGCTTAAATGAGATATTTTATCTTTTCATTATTGATTATCGTTATTGACATGGCGCTCGAGCACAGCGGTAAACTCGATAAAACGAGTTACCAAAACAAACAAACAAAACAAAAAAAAAACATATTGTATGTTCTGTGTAATTAACATTTTGAAATATTACAGTCAGTTACACAAGAATCGTAAATAGAGCACCATGGTGAAGAGATGATGTGGTCCATCCAAGGTTGCACTCCAGTACTGTTTGCAACACGCCACCCATGTTTATCTCCGTATTGACCCGGGCACTGAGCTTCACTAGAGCTATGCATTGTTAGTTGAAGCCTGGTTTGAGCCAGACTTTTTTTAACCTGGGGTTTCCTGAAACTGAAACAATTTTCATTTTAATTTAGGATTTTGTGCAACGACTCATGTCTTAAGCTCACTGTGTCATAGGTGCTCTTTTCTTTCATTATAATGTTATGTAATATATTCCATATATTTAACTGAACCTCAATACCTACCAGCACACTCCACATACTGAAAATGTCACCAAAATATTATTTGTCACGAAAGTGACAGATGGCGCTGTTTATCAAAACACAAGATGCAAAAAAAAAAAAAAAAATCGCGACATCTAATCTGACTGGAATGCACAATCTAGCTGTTGGTTCATTACACCAAACTAGCCAGCTAGGTAGCACGCTTAGACTGAATGTTTTTGGCATTACACATTTCAATCCCTGATGCAGTTGGGAAGGATAACCAATTAAAGAGGGTGTATTAAAAACAGTACTGGAATGCAGAGCAAAACTGGAATGACACGGCGATGTCAAACAGTCTCCCGAGGCATTAACATCCACACCCGTAAACCAGAAAGAAAACTGAGAATGAGAAGTAATGCAGACTTCCAGAAACGACCGAAGAAATCGGAGTGAGTGAGGATTGTGCTGCGGCCATCCTGTTAACCCCGAAGCTTCATAGCCTGGAAGGAGTAGCGTGTTGTGCTTGTGGTGAAAAAACAACAACAAAAAAAAAAAAAAACCAGAGAGAGAGAGAGAGATGTTCGGCAGATCTGACATCACTCGACGATCATGCTGGATGATGTGATTGCACCAGGATTATTGTATTGAGGCAAACGACCAGCTCGACCTCATGACTGAACCCGAAGGAAGACGAGGAGACGGAGAACTTTGAACACAACTTGGTATTCTAATGTGTGTTTAAAAATAAAAAAAGGGACTCGCATTGCTGTGTAAAGGTGTCCGACTTGGTTTAGCTTGTGAAGTGGATGCTGCTGGTTTACTGAGACTGTGTGCTGATGGATGACCCTTGACCCTGGGGCGAGCCGTGCCCTCTACGTCCGATCATGGATGGGTGGAAGTCGGGATGGCGGCGTGCGTGCTTGATCAGGTGGTCACTGCGCATGAAGCGTTTGGCACAAAGCGGGCACTGGAAGCGCTTCTCGCCAGTGTGAGTGCGCAGGTGGCGTGCCAGCTCATCGGACCGGGCGAATTTCTTCTCGCAGTTGGCCCAGGTGCATGGGAACGGCCTCTCACCTGTATATATAAAAAAACAGAAAACACAACACGTGATAGACATTAAAACTCAATGCCATTACTTTTACAGATAAATGACCAACAAATTGTTGAGCGGGCACTGGACAATTCGCTCACTCTCACTTATCCATACCGCAGGGGGGCTGGTGTCTATCAGAGGAGACTTTGGGCATGAGGCAGGTACATTGTGGATGGGGTACCAATCCATCACACACACACACACACACACACACACACACACACACACACACACACACACACACACATGCTTATTCACACACTATGGGCAATTTGGGAACACCAGTTAGCCTAATCTGCATGTCTTAGCACTGTGGGAGGAAACCGGAGTACCTGGAGGAAACCCACCAAGCACACAGTCCCCGAGGCAGGAATTGAACCCGGTTGTTAATTTTTTTTTTTTTTTTTAAAGAACCAACAGTGAAATCTAGACTATTATAACAACCATTATAATTTCGCTGACATGTGACAACAGCATGAGATATCACTAATCACATAACTTTTAAGAGAATTAAGAGAATAAAAAATAAATAAGTAAATCAGCACATTACAATTATTTCAATGTATTTCATGTGTTCCTTTAACACCAGTCCTATGTATTGACTTACACATCTTGTAATTTGTATGTAAATATTTACTAAACATCTTTATTATTACAACTAATATGGCTTTTGTGTGATTATGTGAATTAAAAAAAAAAGATTTTCCACTCTAATAACCTATTATATTTTAGTTTAACTCATTCACTATCCACATTTATTAACAATAAACTTTGCATCTAATTTTAAGTATTTATTCCATGTTGGCAGCCATTTTATAGAATTCACTTCACAAAAATATGAATTTGCTGGGATTGATTTCAATGTATTTATTTTTGGAGGAAATCTGAAGGGGCGTTGCCCTGTTTGCTAGTTGTTTTCCACTCAGTGTGAAGGGGCACATGATTAAAAGCAAAGAGTAATACCTTTATTATTATTTCAGTTTTTTGTTTTTACGTTATTCCAATACATTGTGGGATTATAAAATTATTTTCAGGCACTGCTAGAAACCTCGAAGATAATGCGAACTATGAAGTGTATTTGTTTGTGATGGTTTTATCTATTTTACTTGAACTCTAACAACTTTTATAACCATGCTGGCAACGTGACAACAGAATGAAAAGACTTACATAACTTTTGAGAAGAATAACAAAACAAGCACAAGGATTGCTTCACACATTACAATCATTTCAATATATTTCATGTGCTCAGCACCAGGCCTATGTATTGACATACAAAATATAAAAAAAATTAATAATTTTACACACAAATATTTAGTAATCAATATTTAATATGCGATGTAATAAATAAAAAAATAGATTTCCACTCTAATAACCCATTATATTTCAGAACTAACTCATCCACTATCCACATTTATTAACAATAAACATCACATCTGATTCTTTTAAAAGTATTTACTCGTCATGGGTAGCTGTTATATAAAATTTACTTCACAAAAATATCAATTTGTTGGGACTTATTTCGATGTAGAGGATATCTGAAGGGGCGTTGCCCTGTCAGCGAGCTGTTTTTCCCCCCCATTAGTGTGAAATTTGAAACTCGTTTTAAACAAATAATAATATATATATATTTTTTAGCTATTCCAATACATTGTGTGATTGTACAATTATCTCCAGGCACTTCTAGAAACCTGAAAACAACGCGAAACGTAAAGAATTGGTCGGTTTGTACGCGCTAGCGAGCTAGCTAGTCATTTAGCTTAGCATAGCTCATAGCGTGCGAATCATAATAGAGGACGAACGGAATTAACGGAATAAATGACGCACGCGCTGGTGTGATTAGCAATACTGTTAGTAACAGGAATGCGATTAGACACTTCAACGAACAACAACAAAGATTTACTTAATATAAGCGTATAAAAATGTGCGTTCATTTGAAAACAATACGGGATTAAAACATTTGACGTTTTACAATTATGTCCGCCATAATGAGATTGTTAATACGAACAACAACAAAAAAAAAGATCAACCGATTTTTATGTTTTGTGCGTGAAAACTTTCCATCCAGGTTAAAACCTCACTCTAAAACAAAACAAGTGTTTAACAGTAGTGTTAAATATGATACTTATTAATTAATTACTGGTTTAAAATGTAAACTGTGTGTTCACTGCTTGGTGAAACTTGGCAACTCAAACGTTGCCATGGCAGCCGGATTGTCACGCGAGCACTGAGTAGCGAGTGTGTCGGCTCAGCACCCTCACCTGTGTGTGTCCGGATGTGCGCCTTCAGGTGGGAGGATTTGCCGTAGACTCGGTCGCATCCGCTGAAAGTGCACGGGTGGCGCTTAGAGGGAGAACGCGGCGGCGCCCCTCCTCCTCCTACCTCTGCCCACATCTGCTGGGGGGCGTTGCGGTTTGTGTGTCCTGGAACCGGGGTACCGGTAGGGGTCATGGTCGGGGTCGCGGTGCCCGAGTCGCACAGCGTGGCGTATCCGCTCTCACCGCACGAGCTCGACGACGAGCTGCTCTCCGAATGCGCGGACATGGGCCGGAAAGCGGCGTGCGTGTCCGCGAGGACGACGGCGGCCTCCTCCTCCTCGCCCTCGCACGCGCCCTCGAGCCTAAGGGTCTCGCGCACCTCCCTGTCCTCGCGCGAGGCGTCCGCCTCGCCGTGATTCGTCACGGCGGCCCTGGCCCGGTGAAGCACCGGGCCGCTCGAGATCGACACCAGGCACTCGGCGGCGAGATAATCGGAGTCGGCGAACACGGACATGGTCTCGCGCGGAGATCGAAAACAACAAAGCGCGAGAAGGAGGGGTGGCGACCGCGCGCGCGCGTGTGTGTATATGGACGATGGCTGTCCTCGGTTTTCCACCCCGGCGAATTAATGAAAAATAAATAATAACAATAACAAGCGACTCCGCCGCCCCGCTCCGCTCTTTAAACGCGATCCATACGAACTAAATATGAGAGAAAGGCAGGAAACTCGGTGCGCGTGCCGCTGTCTCTTAAGCCCCAACGTGGTGTCCTACATCAGCCTTTCGTTGTTTCATTGTGCGTGAGTGCGGTAAAGCCGGTGGAAGTGCAGGCCACACCCCCCTCTCTCTCTTTCTCTCTCTCACACACACGCATACGGCGGAGAAGGAAACTAGAGGCACGTGACGCTAAAAGTGACGCAACCGAGGGCGTGGAGCGAAACGAGACAACAGGGGTGGGTGTGTCTGAAACGGAAAGAAAAGCAGATGCCTGGTGCTGCTTCATGAGTCAGCTCCTCTCTATGAGTGGGTTCTCTTTTTTCTTCTCATTTTTAATAAAGAAAGTCTCATTTTCTGCGTCTCAGTTCTGTTCTTAAAACCTTCTCAAGATACTGAGGTCTCACAAGGGTTAGGGACAGTCCCCTTAATAGACTTGTGGCTTTTTGTCGGCTGAAATTAATGTTTTATATAAGATAAGATAAGATATACCTTTATTCATCCCAGCCCGAGTGACAGTTCTATCTAGACCCTGATTCATTTCTGATAAATGAGAATAAATAATATACCACTAATCTAGCACTTTTTTCCTTTGAGGTGGTGCAGCTATACAGGTCACTTAACAGATCCAATCAATGTGATAGTTACAGTGTATAGAAGAAACATAATTAAAAATGTGATGCAGTATGGTTTATTAAAAAAAAAGGGGGGGGGAATAGAGTGTGAAAACTGAACCTTCAAAGATGAACACACAGGTCAATAAATGTTTATTCTTCCTGCGGGAAGTTTAGAACCAGTTTGTTTCAAACCGTGGTTGTAATAAAACGCATTAATGTAAAGCACCACTATGAGCTAAAGCTCGGGTCGTTTGAGCAAACATATCCGCAGCAGACCGAAGTGAGGGCGTGTAATACTAAGACCCGGTATGACAGAGCAACCAGTCCTTTCACATTCATTTATAGCCCATCAGCGTACATATGAAGACTCAGTAAAGATTGATTAAAGATAGTTGTTTGTATTACATAGAAAATACAAAGAAATATACACGGTTCAAACTGTCCATGTTTAACATAGGTACTAAAAACTGAAGAATAAATTTGATGAAATTCATAATGAAAATATAAAGAGAGAGAGATCTGAATCCTACCACTAACATGAAATTCGGATCTCGGCTCAAAGATAATTTTATTGACTGGTGTTACCCTGCTGTAGTATATACACTATATGAACAAAAAGTATTTGGCCAAATCTGTTAATTATTATATTCATTGATATCCACAGTGAAAAAGGCAATCATATTGCTTCAGCATACCACGACATCTTGGACAATGCTAAGCTTCCAACATTGGGCCAACAATTTATTTTCTATTCCAACATGACTGTGCCCCAGTGCACAAAGCAAGGACTACTGTATAAAGATGTGCTTTGATGAGTTAGGCGTGGCCCACACAGATCCCTGAACTCAACACCTTTGGGATGAACTGGAACGGAAAGTACAAGCCAGTCCTTTTCGTCCATAGTGGGACCAACTTCATATTGAAGTAAATGTATATTGCAGGTTTGGCCAAATACTTGGCCTAAATACTGTATTTGACCTGTATAGTGAATCACCAACAAAATGCACACATAAAGCAGCGAGACCTTACTCTAGCTGTAAACATCAATCTTATTGGCTTCTAATCTTCTGTGCTAATGCGTGATCCAATAACACACATTGTTGTAAATTATTTAGCCAAAGGAAACTTCCCTAAGTGTAACACCCTCAAAGGAAATCGCTATTGGCCCACTTAACCAAAGATGAACCTATACAAAGCCTAATGTTAGGCCAATTTAGCTATCTTGGACTCTTAGGAGATGGATGTAGCTTCATCTGGATGTAAATTTGTGATAATCAAAGAAATGATACACTGCCTGGTGGAGGAAAAAGGTCATAATTTTATAAGGATCAAATTATGGGGCTGCATCAGGCAAGAAAACAAGGAAGGAGGTTTGAAATTCTTGGGACTGGGATAAGAACCCCTCAAGACTTTTTTAAAACCTGGGAGGATAGCGCTGAATAGTCAACTTTGTGAAAGGAAGGTGGTAAAAACAACAAAAAAAACCCAAACAGTAATAGTGAAAGTATCAATTGCGAAATTTTGAATAGTGAGTTTCAATAGTGAAAGTAAGAGCATTTCACAATGTGATGAGAACTCGCAGGATTTGTACTACACAGAAGCTGTGTAGTGCCAAACCACTAGTTAGTTGTTAGTGAGACTGATATTTGAAGTGGTGGAAAAAGATCATATGTTCTGACAAGTCCAGATTGTCCTTATTCCAGAGCGATGGTAAGAAGGGAAGCTCATGAAGCGATGCATCCATCATGCAGAGTGTCCACTGTACAAGCCTCTGGAGGCAGTGTTATGATCTGAGGGTGCTTCAGTTGCTAAGGGCTAGACTCACTAATATTGTGTGAAGAAAACCAGGCCACCAATGGGTGTATGTCCATAACTAGAAACCTACTGTAGCAACTGCTTGGATACCATCAAGGTAAAAAGTTTTCTCAGGACACCAGAGCCATGACTACCATCGGGCTGCCTGCTTTGCGTCTGAAACGATGGCCTCCCGGGAACTCCTTTTTTGATGAAGAATGAGGAAATGTCTTGGAGCCAGGTCAGGGCTGTACGGGGATGTGGAAATGACTCCCAGCCGAGTTCCTGCAAAGTGCAAGTGCTGATGGTGAATGACCGTGTGTGTAGTTCCCACAGACAGATGTGCGTCTTCTGCAAGTTAGTGCCACTCTCTGAATGTTCATGGAAAGGACTGCAGTGGGCTCCGATCCACCTTAGACGAGATCGTCATTCACAGACAACAAAAGAAATAAAGTTTTCGTATGTGTCAGTGTAAAAGTGTCTAATGCCTCAGACTCCCAAGTATTTTGTCCTTTTTTCTGTCCATAAGCTTCAGAGTCTGGTTATGGTTTCCAACTGGAACCTAAACCATAGAGAACAATTAGTCATGTTTTTGAAGCTAAATCCTAAATGAACAAATCATCAGCTTCTGACTAATAAGACTGTGAATAATGCCAAAACAAACAAACAAACAAACAAACAAACAAACAAACAAACAAACAAACAAACAAAAAATCAACCAAAACGAACTCACCAGGTAACAGAGGCATCTCAACAGACAGCATTTTATCCAAACAACAGGCGCCTGCTTCCAGGTGCTGCTCCCCTTAATTACTCCTGAAGTTTTTGTTTCCATTCCAGACTCACCCATGCTCATAAGAGGAAATACCTGTTCCTAGTTCACTTTAAATTCCTTGCTCGTGCTTCGATTGCGCAAACGGCTTTCCTTTGTCAAAAAAATAAATAAATAAATAAATAAATAAATAAAAAATGTCCTCAGTTGTGTCTGCATGTAATTTGTTGCCGTCCTCATTTCTCAATTCTTTCTTACTATGGAAATAATTGCACACACATCATAGGTTTGTTCCATTTCCATGATTTTAATTAATATCACAGCACTGTTGGATTCTCAAATCTGATTGGTCAGAAGGAGTTAATTCGTTTGAAATGATTCTTTAAGGTTCCATTGAAAATGAGGTATGTGTTTGCTTTAGCTATTAATGTAATGTTGTTTACACATCCATGTTCAACTCAAATTCTCCTGGCTCCTTATTTGACCTCTGAGGATCTGTCGACAATTTTAGAAACATATACCACATTACACAATTGCAGACTTCCTCCCATGATGCTTCTACCTCCTCCATGATCTTTTTTTTGTGGATATGATCTTCTTTGCTAATAACTTGTTTCGGAATATAATGGTGCAGAAGTACATATTATGTGGGAAAACTTAAGAGCGTATAATTAGTCAGCTATAATGGAAGCGTTATTTTATATACAGAGGCAAAACTGCAATTATGCACATTTTGGGTGATATGTCTCTCGTCCATATTTACAAGGATGGGGTAGGGAAATAAAAAGTGGCCGAAAAAGTAGATATGGAAAAATCCATCACAAACTCGACCTGGGATGCGAATGTGCTCAAAACATGTCATTTATTTTTCGTGGCATTACATAGAGGTCATAATGTTGTGACCCGTATAGCAAAACTATATATGTTCTTCTAGGTAAAAATATGATGATGAAAAAATACAAAAAGATTCCTCTCAAACAGGGAATTAACGCACAGGTTTTGCCATTTATGTCCAAAATTGTCACTTAAATCATATTTGTTTTGAAAAAAAAAACTCTTCTTAGATCAGCAGTTAGAACTTAGTAATTAGAAGACCATATTTACGATGATGCTTTTATTTTTTTAAAACCCTGGTAATGCTTGAAGACTGTAGAGCATGGTTTAACATTTACAGTATATACTCACTCACTTTAATCCTATATTCAGGGTCACAGGGGGCCTGGAGCCTATGAGTGGTCACGGAGGGCCTGGAGTCTTTGGGAGGAAACCCACCAAGCCCGTGGAGAACATACAGACTCCATGCACACAGAGACGAGAATTGAACCCGGACCCTGGAGGTGAAGGCGAGAGTGCTAACCACTACACCACCCTGACGCCTTATACATTTATACAGTATATGTACATTTTAGTTAGTCAGGCTGTTAAGTATTGAATCAGGTCAAAGGTTAGGTCTGTCCCAGATCCTCCAGTGGTTCTTCTCCAGCAGGAACAATCCGGATAGCTAAGATCTTCTTACGCTTTTGTCGAATTCCGCTGGCTCTCACAGCCGCGTCCAGATCCAAAACACGGGTTCCAACCTCGGAAACCTTTGGAGCAGATGATCCTCCATTAATATTCTGGATTGTTTTTGGATTTTCTCCTCGAAACAATGTTCAGGAGTCTTGCTTCTAACCTCACTTCTTTCTTGCTTCACTTTTTCCACTTACACTTATACAGCCTTATTCCAAAATGAATTAAACTCATTACAATATCCCATAATGATAATGTGAAAGGAGTTTGTTTTGATTTATTAAAAGTAAAAAACGAAAAGAAAAAAAAAACACATCACAAAGTACATAAGTATTCACAGCCTTTGCCATGCCACTCAAAATTGAGCTCAGGTGCATCCTCTTTCCATTGATCAAACTTTAGATGTTTCTTCAACCCGATTGGGGTCCACCAGTGGTATTTTCAGTTGATCGGACATGATTTGGAATGGCACACACCTGTCTGTATAAGGTAACAGTGCATGTCAGACCACAAACCAAGCCATGAAGTCCAAGCAATTGTCTGTAGACCCCCGAGACAGGGTTGTATCTGGATTCAGGTCTGGGGAAGGGTACAGAAAAGTTTCTTCAGCATTGAAGATCCTGATGAGGACAGTGGCCTCCATCATCCATAAATGGAAAAAGTTTGAAACCACCAGGAAGCACCCGGAAGAGAAGGGCCTGAGTCAAGGAGGTGATTGTAAAGCAATGCAGAAGGTGTAGAAAATATGCAATAATCTCCTTTGAACAGTTAATTTTGGGATTCTTAAAGTTTTGAAGTTTATACTATATATACTTTCTTATAAAATTTAAATTTAAATTTGTCACATGCACCCCCTTAAGCTCAAAAATAGATCCATAATATACAGGATAATATATTGTATTAATATATTACAATATATTTAAAAAATACATAAGTATTGCCGCTTTTCAGATATTGAGATATATATTTAAATGTATATCTTAATGTATGTAATTTTATATTCAACAATATACTTCACAATATATTGAATTAGATTAAATATATTTATTTCTTTATATATGTATATGTCATACATATACACTCACCTAAAGGATTATTAGGAACACCTGTTCAAGAATGGGAAAGAAAGATGATTTAAGCAATTTTGAGCGTGACATGGTTGTTGGTGCCAGACGGGCCGGTCTGAGTATTTCACAATCTGCTCAGTTACTGGGATTTTGACGCACAACCATTTCTAGGGTTTACAAAGACTGGTGTGAAAAGGGAAAAACATCCAGTATGCGGCAGTCATGTGGGCGAAAATGCCTTGTTGATGCTAGAGGTCAGAGGAGGATGGACCGACTGATTCAAGCTGATAGAAGAGCAACTTTGACTGAAATAACCACTCGTTACAACCGAGGTATGCAGCAAAGCATTTGTGAAGCCACAACACGCACAACCTTGAGGCGGATGGGCTACAACAGCAGAAGACCAAACCGGGTTCCACTCATCTCCACTACAAATAGGAAAAAGAGGCTACAATTTGCACGAGCTGACCAAAATTGGACAGTTGAAGACTGGAAAAATGTTGCCTGGTCTGATGAGTCTCGATTTCTGTTGAGACATTCAAATGGTGGAGTCAGAATTTGGCGTAAACAGAATGAGAACATGGATCCATCATGCCTTGTTACCACTGTGCAGGCTGCTGCTGGTGGTGTAATGGTGTGGGGCATCTTTTCTTGGCACACTTTAGGCCCCTTAGTGCCAATTGGGCATGGTTTAAATGCCACGGCCTACCTGAGCATTGTTTCTGACCATGTCCATCCCTTTATGACCACCATGTACCCATCCTCTGATGGCTACTTCCAGCAGGATAATGCACCATGTCACGAAGCCCGAATCATTTCAAATTGGTTTCTTGAATATGACAATGAGTTCACTGTACTAAAATGGCCCCCACAGTCACCAGGTCTCAACCCAATAGAGCATCTTTGGGATGTGGTGGAACGGAAGCTTCGTGCCCTGGATGTGCATCCCACAAATCTCCATCAACTGCAAGATGCTCTCCTATCAATACGGGCCAACGTTTCTAAATGCTTTCAGCACCTTGTTGAATCAATGCCATGTAGAATTAAGGCAGTTCTGAAGGCGAAAGGGGGTCAAACACTGTATTAGTGTGGTGTTCCTAATAATCCTTTAGGTGAGTGTATATACATATATAATGTCTCACACACACACACACACACACACACACACACACTATATAATTAATATTACTTAATATGTTGCATTATATTTAAGAGCAACCAAACACAGTGAAATGGTTATACAACTGTGACCTTAAAATGCAAAGGCAATGAATATTGCAGTTCAATTAGTAGCCAGTATGTGGCAGTGTGTGACTTCCAGAACGCACTATGCTTTTGCACAATGCCAAAATGCCCATCTCAGTACACCAGTCATGCAGTACATGCAGCTCTTGGAAATGAGAATCACACTTGTTGTTGGACTGGAATCTGTGAAATAAAATTAGCTTTGAATCGCGAATTAACTTCCGCTTCAGATCACCTCTGTCCACTTGCATACAGTACGAGCTTCGCCTCGAAGCAGATTTACAGGAGAATACAAGATACTCAGCCGAGCTTGAATGAGCATTAGAATTCAAATAAACAACATTGTGACTGGGGAACTGTTTTAACCTTCCGTCGTACTTGAATACTTTAAAACACGTATATCTACAATCCGTACAATGGACAGTGTGGTGGAGTGGACTCCGCTCAGCCAGGCCTCCTGCTGGGGAGCCGTTCTTCTTATTAACCCATACGCTGACTCGCTCCCCACTCACGAGGACTCTTCAGTCCTAAGAAGCATCGATGCAAGGCATTTCTTCAGTTCCAAGTGCAGTTGGATTCCAAGGTCATGTCTTTGTCACGGATGCTTAGGGATCTCTTTATATCGCTCCTGATCGGCACGTTTAGCGGTAAGCGCGCAATTTGTTTTCACAAAGCTACTTTCGAGTGATCTTTATCAATCTGTACATTTGGACCATTTGTGATGAATTGGATCGCTCCAATGTTCAATGCATGAGTGCCACAAAATCCTGCATTTCTAGTGGACAGTAAACTGGAGCAACAACCGGTGTAAGGAAGAAAACACTCACCAGGTGTTCTAGGCAAATTGATTCATTTTCCAAGAACCCAAAAGCAGATTTGTTAAGTTTTTAAGTAGTTTTTGATTTAAGAAAGGGCAATTTGTGCATTTCTAGGCCGCGATTATGCAGAGCATTTTCACACATGCATACTATAGAACAAGACGACCTGTTCAAAAGAACTCTTTAAAATAAAAGCTGTTATCTTAAATGCAATCAGAGCTGCTGTTATTCATTTTTCTCCCACGAACTACGGCAGGTCAAAGCCATAAAATGCATCAGGAACAACTTTGCAAGTCTACTTGCTCAGGTGAGACAGAATGTTCAAAGATCGTTCATTCAGCAGGTTGTTCATGATCATTGAGTGTCCTTGCGGTTTGGTTTCAGTGTCATGGAATATTGAAAAGGTCCAGAGACATACTTATAGGTACAGCACCACCATCACCAGCTCTATGAAGGGACCGACATCAGGAACGAGTCAATTAGCTTTCGACTGTGTGGTCGATATCGACGCGCTCCCAGGGTGCCAAGAAATGATCTTACGTGTACGTATAAAGAATGAATTTTTTTATTTTATAATTAAAAAAAAAAGTTTTTATTTTATTGATTTAAAAAAAGCCTCCATGTGCAATGGAAATTGAATAAACCTTCGAAAAATATAGCTGGTCGGTAAACCACACACCTCAGACTAGTTTCTGTTGACATCTCTAGCAATTCTGAGATGCATTTTCTTATTCCTAGCCCCTAAATTCTGCATAAATGTTCAGCCTGTTCAGGGGGATATATTGAACCGTGGAGTGGCATGAATGTGAAACAAAGCTCCTGTTACTGATTTAAAATGTGTAATTATGTTTAACGTTGTGGAACCACACAGCCACGAAACAGCCAGTTAGTTCTAATGATTACTTACGTTAAAGCAGCTACTTACAAACAGTTGAGCTTAACCAACATGCAACTAGCATGGTACTGAAAAAAAATACTACATCATAAAAAATAAAAAAGTCAGAAAAGTGACGATTCTGGAAATTTGAGACAGAAAAAAAAAATCAACAATTTTCTTAGACTTACTTTTAATAGGGCTTTGTCATATTCCCGTGTACAGTACAGACCAAAAGTTTGGACACACCTCCCATTCAAAGAGGTTGAATTTGTATTACGGCAAGAAAAAAGCAGCTAAGTGAAGAAAAACGAGTGGCATCATTACTTTAAGAAATGAAGGTCAGTCAGTCGGAAAAATTGGGAAAACTTTGAAAGTGTCCCCAAGTGCAGTCACAAAAACCATCAAGCGCTGCAAAGAAACTGGCTCGCATGCGGACCGGCCCAGGAAAGGAAGACCGAGAGTCGCCTCTGCTGCGGAGGATAAGTTCATCCGAGTCACCAGCCTCAGAAATCGCAGGTTAACAGCAGCTCAGATCAGAGAGCAGGTCAATGGCACACAGAGTTCTAGCAGCAGACACGTCTCTAGAACAACTGTTAAGAGGAGACTGTGTGAATCAGGCCTTCATGGTAGAAGATCTGCTAGGAAACCACTGCTAAGGACAGGCAACAAGCAGAAGAGACGCGTTTGGGCTAAAGAACACAAGAAAGAACACGATAAAGAAAACTCGCTGAATGAGAAGGGGTGTCCAAACTTTTGGGCTGTACTGTTATATACTGATAAAAATGATAATGGTACAGAACAAGTGCATTATTATACAGTAGCTGAATTTATAACTGCCTGTTGTAAAAAAATACTCAATCAATATGAATTAAAATTCTTTTTTTCTCCACTTCTGTTGTTTAATTATGTTCGTGTAGCTGAGGAACCCACAAATCAAGCAAAGCTCACCAAAAAAGGAAAACTCTGTGCTCCGCTTGAAAACCCTAAGGTGAATCAGAATCGGAATCTTAATTCATTTACTCATCACATTTTCTTTCCATTCATGTTTTTGCAACTCTGTGGTTTTTTTTTTTCTTTCATGCCTGACACCATGAAGCTTCTTCACGCAGCTGTGACTCGTTACTATTGTTGACACAGTGGTTTAAATTTCCAGCCGCACTACCATACGGAAACGGTTCTTTTTTCGTCCACATGCAGCTCGGGATCAGTCTGTGTGTCCTCCGAACAGCTTCTCAGTTTTGTCGCACTCATTTCGTCCAGAATAAGATGCTAATAGTCCATCTGGTGTTTTGGTTCGTGGTAGAGAGGCGCTGGAGAAAAAGCCCCTGCGGTTCCTGCTTCAGGGGGGAAAGGTCACCGCCTTGTGCGCGCAGGGAAGCGAGCAGGTGTGGGCTCTGAACATCAAGAGAGCCATACTGAGCATGCTCCAGACCTCCCGCTCCGGACGGGTCAAAGAGCTTGTGAAGGAGGTGGGGACCTTTTCAACAAGTACTCAAAATGATAATAAAACAGGATTTTTCCCCTTTTTTTTTTAAAGCTTTTCTTCATCACAGTGTAATCATGAATTTGAATGCAGATCATTAATATACGGTGCCAAGAAAAAAGTATGTGAACCTTTTGGAATTTCATGATTTTCTGCCTTAATTTGTCATTAAATGTGATCTGATCTTCATCCAAGTCAAGGATCTTGACCAATACACTCACTCATTCTCACTCATCATCTATACGCTTAATCCTGTATTCAGGGTCACGGGGGGCCTGGAGCCTATCCCAGGAGACTTCGGGCACATGGCAGGGTACACCCTGGACAGGGTGCCAATCCATCACAGGGCACAGACACACACACACACACACTACGGGCAATTTGGGAACGCCAATTAGCCTAACCTACATGTCTTTGGACTGTGGGAGGAAACCGGAGAACCCGGAGGAAACCCACCAAGCATGGGGAGAACATGCAAACTCCATGCACACAGAGACGGGAATCGAGCCTGGCCGGGGATCGAACCCGGACCCTGGCGGTGCAAGGCGACAGTGCTAACCACTACACCACCGTGCCACCCTTGACCAATACAATGTGGCTAAAATAATAACACAAAAATTGTTTATTGTTTATTGTAGACACTCATTCAACATTAATATGGTAGTGGAAAAAGCATGCGAGCCTTGGAATTAATAACTGATTCTTTGGACTCTTTAAGTCATTCCATAGCATCTCTACTGGGTTGAGGTCTGGGCTCTGACTCGATCACGCCAAAGGGCGGGTTTAGTTTTTCTGTAGCCGTCCTGTCGTGGACTTGCTGTGGTGTTTTGGGTCAGTGTCACCCAACTTCTAAAGAGTTTCAGCTGACGTACTTTACAGACATTCTCACATTATCCTGAAGAATCTTTTGATATGCTTGGAAATTCGTCTTCTCCTCAATGACTGCAAGCTGGCCACGCCCTGTTGCAGCAAAGCACGTCCCAAATCAGGATGTTTCCTCCACTATACTTTACAGTTGGGATGATGGTTTCATGATGATGATAGTGGCTTTTTTACGCCCCAGATGTAGTGCTGCATTTTCTTTCGAAATAGTTCAATCTTAGTTGCACCAGTGGACAAAACATTTCGCCAATACCGCTGATTAGGATCAATGTGCTCTTTTACAAACTTCAGGCGTGCAGCAATGTTCTTTTTGGGAAGCAGCAGCTTCCTCTGTGGTGTCCTGCCATGGACTTGTTTAATGTTTTCCGTACTGTAGACTCATGAGCACAGATGTTAGTCAGTTCCATTGATACCTTCACATCTTTGGATGTCGTTTGGGGCGTCATTTCTTTACCTCATTGATGAGTCTTCGTTGTGCTCTTCGGGTCAATTTGACTGGGCGCCCACGCTTGCCTGAATGAAGACGGAATAGTGGACTGAAATCACTTTGTAACCCTTTCCAGCTCTATATAATTCTTGATCATAGATCTCCTAAAAGCTCTTTCTGGAGAGGCACGGTTCACATTAGCATATCCTTCTGGTGCTGAGCAAACTCAGTTTTTGAGTATTTTTGAGTGTTTTTATCTGTAATCCACACCTCCAAACTCGTTTTCTTAACAAGACTCCGATTAGCTTTTTTGAGGTCATTAAATCAAGGATTCACATCCTGTTTCCATTAACACTATGTTTTTTTTTTTGTTGTTGCTTGTTCTCAATAAATACATGAATGATCAGAATTTTTTGTGTTATTATTTTAAGCACATTATATTTGTGCCATTAATGACAAATTAAAAGGTTTTTCAAACCAGACATACTTTTTTTTTTGCCACTGTAAATGTTATAATAATTGGTATAACCACTGTAAATGGTGATTATAGATAATAACCACACTGGGAAGTTGATTCATATGTACCGAGGAGTTCTGAATTGTCTCCGAACCGTCCATGTTGTTTATCCAAGGCTGAACAACCCTACATAGCGCACTAGCTTTCCATTTAGCGCTAGTTGGGATTCAACCTCGGAACCCGTACCTTAACTGGTATTCAAAAGTGGGATAAGTGGAAATGTAAAGTAAATCTCGAACGTTTCTCAGAACTGTCTACCACCTCCGTGGTTTAATCTCCTCAAATTTTGAGAATTTAAAACTACCTTTACTTAATTACATTAACCAACATTTGTTAATTAAGTGAACAAGTCATAATCTGTTGATAATAAATAGTGTTTGTGGAACTGCTGTATAAGAACAACATCACATTTCTGGTCCAGCTGTTGTGAAATTTACGGCCACATCACAGCCGTGCTGATATTCACCACAACAGCACTTCATCTCATGTGATATTTCTTGATAAATGATGCATAATTAATACTACTGCTAATACTGAATAACAATTAATACTATTTCATCTTGATAGACTGATATACATGGGACGTGTATCAGTTCCTATGAGCTGAAGGGCACTTCACTACTGAAGACACGGCACCTGCAGCAATGCCTCCAAGATAGAGTGAATGATTTTTGGTGGAATTCTGTCCCACTCAAAGAAGACAGAGTAGGTCCTCTTTATGCGATCTTTTCAATGTCGTACTCCAATCACCCACAACTTTGGTTTCAAACATGATTATTCTCTTATCAGACAGTGAATGCCAGCCTGACATGTACCCAGCTCTATGGCACAACCATGATGGACAAGGTGAACTGCACCGAGACGGTGGTACTTGTGCCCTTATCAGGGTCACTAGATATGGCGCAGACTAGCACCGTCTCAACCCTGACTCTTTTGAGAACCCTGGATGGGATACAAGTAGATTCGGGTAGTGTGAGAAGTCAAAAATGGGTTACCATGACGAGAATGTGTCATACACATAACAAAAATTTCACATTATACAAAAAGAAAACGAATAAATAAACCAAATCATTTTCTATCAGGGTTGCATGATGAAGGATATTTTACCGATTTGGGATTTGACATGGAAGCGGTGAGCCCAAGCCAAGGAGGATCCCGCTCAGCTCAGGAACTGTCGAGCACAGTGAGGAGACTTTGTGCCCACTCAGCAGACCAGCAACAGGTCAAGTAACAGATTATTTTCCATAATTCCATAATTTTCCCACCCCCCAAATGTAAACTAGACCCAAATGCTTTCAGTTATTTGATTGCCCTAAGAAAATGGTTCGATTTTGTTCAAATCAGCTTAATTGAGAAAAAAACAAATCTACATTATTTATATTTTTTGGACTTGCAGCTTTTTTTTTTGGAAACCAAGCCAAAGGACAAAGTTAATCAAAGAGAGAATAAAATTTATTCTGGACAGCTGGTACAAATATTTGTAGGCTAATATTTATTTGCTGGACGATTTTATTGATTCAGTGATTTATCCAACACACAGTTGTTTAGCTTTATAGTTCGATTCCAGTATTTCCCATACGTACTATTCATTTAAGAAAATTTTCTGCCAAAAACCTGACAAACATAATTTTTTGCCTTTTTTATTTATTTTTTTTTATTTAGTTAAATATGTGTGCTTAAATTCCCTCTGGTTGCACTTCGCAAATAGACTAATAAGTGCTTGTGATGTTTCAAGTTTTTCTTCTTGTTTTTGTGCCTCAGCAATCAGACCTGTTTCTAAGTCTGGTCCTCCAGTTAAGAACTTTGACATTCCAGCAGCTGAATGATGTCTGGCAAGAGGTCTCCTTTAAATGCCTAGATGACTGGTCAGTCGTACTCTAAAGCACTGAGGAATCTGTTAGATGGTTCAACACATTTCAACCTCAACACTGAGTGTGACAGATTTTCATCAGAGTTTTACTTGTTTTCCTTCACTTGTTACAGGCAACCTTTGTTGGAGGCTCTACCAGCATGTGGCACTGAAGCATGCACCCAGTTCACAACAAACCTCATCCTCAACCAAGAGATTGGTCAGGATCATATCATTTCCTTCCTGAGCACGGTCACATTTGCTTCCCACGCCACACCATCAATGATCAGCAATATCACTGTGAGTTTTTTTTATGCCACTGATCAAGAGGTTACACCCGTTATCCAATATTTCCTGACATGTCCTATTTCTGCTCTCAGTCTCTCTTGAAATTTCCTCCGATCCGTCCGAAGACTTTGCTCGCCGTTTCCTCACTTACTCGCCGACTCTGCCAGAGGGAACGAACTGCATGTAATCACATCCCTGAGGTCCAACAGTTTGTACAGGTTTTAAAGGAGGACTTAGGATCGAGCTATGGAGGACAAGAACCCCTACCTGTTACGAAGGTATAGTCATAAAAATGCTGCATACATAGTCAAAAAAATGACATACTGCCATTAACTGATGCTTGATTTTCTTCTACAGCTGCTTCATGTTTTAAAGGCAGTGGAGAACATGGGTCTACCTGAATTCATCCCTCAATTGAAAATTTGCATTCACAACTACTCTGCACCTTTAGAGCTCAGATTAGCAGCTGTACAAGCGTTCAGACACATGCCCTGCCATAGAAAGGTGTGTATCTCCATAGACCTTCAAGTATCTGTTTTGTTTTTTTTCACTTGTTTCGCTTCGCTTTTTTTCTTTGTGTGCCCACTTTGGTCATTTTGTCAATTACCAACCAGCTACCAGCCAGGGAAAGTAAAGTCTAGGATATTCCTCAAATTATCAAGCCACTGCATTACTTTACATTTAACTGACACCCTTCTCCAGAGCACTATGCATCTTTTTTTTTTTTTTTTTAATATTATTATCTCATTTTACATCTGAGGATTAAGAGCATTGCTCAAGAGACAACTTAGCAGTCCTGGGAGTTGAACCTGAGACCTTTTGAACCACAGTCCAATGCCTTAACCACTTAACCTATTTTCAAACAGCTTCTAGCTTGCCGGAAGTAGTACAGTAGCTGGCCCTTGCTGGCCCTCATGAGTGGTTACGATTGTCTAGAATAAATTTATTTACAAGGGGAGATAGAACGAGCATAGCCACTTATGAACGGTTGTGGGTTTATCTAGATTTAAACTCAAAAAAAAAAAAAAAAAAAAACAATTTGGTCAACCCAGTACATCATTTTCACCATTTAGTTTTTCTTTGTTACTAAACCGATTGAAATGTTTAAGATTATCGGATTGTCTTCCCGGCGGCACGTTGGTGTAGTGGTTAGCACTGTTGCCTTGCACCTCCAGGGTACGGGTTCGATTCCCGTCTCTGTGTGCATGGAGTTTGCATGTTCTCCCTGGGCATGGTGGGTTTCCTCCGGGTACTCCGGTTTCCTCCCACAGTCCAAAGACATGTAGGTTAAATTAATTGGCGTTCCCAAATTGGCCACTGTATGTGTGTGTGTCCTGCAATAAATTGGCACCCTGTCCAGGGTGTACTCCGACTTGTGCCCTAAGTCTCCTGGGATAGGCTCCAGGCCCCCCCACCCCCGTGACCCTGAATGCAGAATTAAGTGGTATAGATGATGAGTGATTGATTGTCTTTCTTGATACAACGCTGACTTATTAGTGATAATTATCCTGACTAATTCAGGAACTGTTTCCATATACCTAGGCAGGTTGGTCTATCAGGTTGACCAGCTCATCCTGTGTTTTGCTGTAAATGTTGAGATTGAGATTTTGAATTCAACATCATCCTACGCTGTGACAGAAGCAACAATGCTGTTTGTCTCACTTTAGAAACTAGTCCTTGCTTGGGCATATCAGCAACCTGAAGAGGACGCGGAGATTAGGATTGCTGCATACCAGCAGCTCATGTACTGTCCTGACCAGGAGGTCTTCAGAATCATAAAAGATACCCTAAGCAATGAAACATCTACTCAAGGTAAGAATGATCAGCATGGTCATGGACCACATAAATCAAAATTCAGCAACTAACATGGACTGAATTGTGACAACGCTTTTCTTTTAATGCTTTAGTTGGATCTTTTGTCTGGAGCCACCTGTTCAACATCCAGAAAACAGAAGATCCTTTGAAGAAAGACCTAATGGAGTTGTTGCCACATGACATAATTAGTAAAGACTTTGAGGCTGAACCATGGAAGTATTCATCACATATGGACTATACTATGGATGCTGGTATATTATAGTCCATTTTCTATAGCCATGTACGTAGAATTCTTGCAGGTGTTGTGTTGACATTAATCTTTACTGTCCTTGTTTTTGAAAGGAGCCGCCATTGTCAATATTGAGGGAGCTTTGGTTTTCTCCCCAGTGTCTTTTCTGCCACGTTCTGCAGTGTCCAATCTCACAGCTTACATCTTGGGCAGATCATTTAATATTTTACAGGTAGCAAAATAATATATACATTTAAATAATTCACTGCATTTTTCTACTGCTGAATATATAGTGATCAGTGAACTTGTGGTCAGGTTTCTTTCAGGGTGGAAAATGCAGAACCTTTTCTCTGGAGCATGTTTGAAGGCCAGCTTGCTGCCACTAATAAAAATCCAACAGAGCAAACAGTATCTACATTACATGGGAAAAAAGAGCGAAAGAGAAACGAGGGCAGGTGGTTTAGCCAACAAGAGAATGCAAATCAGAATGAGGACTGCAAATCCAACATCTTGAGTGTTCTCAAAGCTAAGGTAAGGGGATCAGTGGGTTGTGATTTGTTGTTTTAAGTCACACATCAAGAATGACCAGGTTTTTGGTTTAAGTTGACAGGAAAGAGGAAAAGCCACAATGAGTTCCAGTGCTGGATTAACGTGAAGATGTTTGGTAATGACCTTACATTCATAACCTGTGAAGAACTACTTGGCAAACTGAAAGAGCTATCACTTAGTGTAGCTGGTTTTACTGTGAAGCTTTTGAAGGTAAGAAAAAAAAAACCTGTTCAAACTTTCATAATTCTGTTTCAACAATGTTTTTTTTTTTTTTTAAAGAGTATCTTGTGCTTCTTAGGGTCAAGAGGTTAAGGTCAACCACAGGGCAGTTGTGTTGGCAGAAGAACTGGTTTTACCATCACTTTCAGGGTTGCCCATCAAGCTGAACATCAACATGTCCTCTTTCTACTCACTCTGGGTGAAGGGCAGTGCTAACTTTAAGGACTGGTCTCAGTTCTCTTTGTCTGGATATGTCAAACCAAAGTAAGCACTTAGTCTTTCTAGATTCTAGACATATTTGGATAGTTGTTTGTTTTGAAATAACAAGTCTACATCTTCTTTTGTGGTTGTTCTTTCAACCAGGACATTTGTTGCCATCTCAGTAAGAATGGGAGTGGATGGAGCTTTTGGTCGAGTTGGAATGGAGTGGGTTACCCAATTCAAAACATCCACCAGTTTGGATGGAGGGATATACGTACACAATGGACAAAGTCTGAAGATGGTTCTCAACACACCCGATGATGTTATGGATATTTTGTCCTTTAGGTCTGAAATTTTCCGTAAGAACAATATATAAAATGTTAAAATGCTAAATCCACAGTAGACCACTAATGCCTTTTTTTTTAAAACCAGTTTCAGAATGTATCGCATTAGTGGAGAAAGTAGAGAGGAGCTCACACCAAGGAACCTTAAAGAGAAGACTACCTGTTCTCCCAAAACATGTACTCATCACAATTTTACAAAAATCAATTATAAACGATTACCTTTCCTAAACAAATACAGTAAATTAGTTGTTTCCTCCTGGTCCAGGGTCAAAGATGCTTGGATGGCAACTTTGCACGGATGTCACTTACCCCGTGTTGTTGATGGGAAAAGGTTTTCCACCTCCTGGCCCAATGATCTTTAGTTTGAGGCTCCAGAAACTGGACAGGGTCCTTCAAAAGTACCTTTTAGAAGCAGCATATGCCTTTGTTCATCAGGTAGACTTTTTAGCAAATCTTTGCTGCTGAAGTTCTAATTTCATATTTTCTTATTGTTTTTACTTGTAATTTACTTTTTTTTTTTTTACCAGCAAAACTCCTGGTTTCCACGTGAAGCCAACCTTCTCATTTTTCTTGGAACCCCACAATCCACCATCCCCCGAGATATATCTTTGGACTTTAGTCTCAGTCGTCAGAGGATAATTCTGAAAATTGTTCACCCTCTGAAAACCATTCTCATTCAAGGTTATTCATGGAGTTGAAGACACAGACATTTACATTAAAGACACATCAGTGTAACATGTGAATATGTTATTGTCCCTATATTATCTTGTATTCTTGTGCACAGGGCAGTTTGATGAACTGAATGGTCAGAGGTCAGGAAGAGCTGAAATACTAATAGATGACAAGTACCACTATTACCTAAAGGTAATAAAATCAGAACAATGTCCAGCATTCACTCACTCATTCTCACTCATCATCTATACCGCTTAATCCTGTATTCAGGGTCACGGGGGGCCTGGAGCCTATCCCAGGAGACTTAGGGCACATGGCAGGGTACATCCGGTGCCAATCCATCGCAGGGCACAGACACACACACATACACTCACTACGGGCAATTTGGGAACACCAATTAGCCTAACCTACATGTCTTTGGAATGTGGGAGGAAACCGGAGAACCCGGAGGAAACCCACCAAGCACGGGGAGAACATGCAAACTCCATGCACACAGAGACTTGAATCGAGCCTGGCCGGGGATCAAACACGGACGCTGGCGGTGCAAGGCGACAGTGCTAACCACTACACCACCGTGCCGCCCTTGACCAATACAATGTGGCTAAAATAATAACACAAAAATTGTTTATTGTTTATTGTAGACACTCATTCAACATTAATATGGTAGTGGAAAAAGCATGCGAGCCTTGGAATTAATAACTGATTCACCACTACACCACCGTGCCGCCTGTCCAGCATTCATTACAGAAAATATGTAATATACTGTATATGCATTTTCGATGCATTTCCTTCTGTATTTCAGGGATTGATAGAGACTCTGGGTCTTCCATCAGAAAAGAAAACACAATGCCAACTTGAGGCCAAGTTTGCAGCAGATGGGCATCCAGTGATACTCTCGGTTAATGTCACACATGGGCTCAACAGGAAGATCAGTGTCAGCGCTAAGTTGAGAAATGTCTTCATTAAGGATGCTTCCTTTTCAGGCAAGACCTTTATTTTTGGCTTGCATTATATATATGAGTGTATGGGGCAGAGGTAGTAGGGCCTCAACTGCTCAGATGTATAATGAGATAAATGTATAAATGTAATGTACTTGTGTATACCCTTAGAAAACAAGGTTCCAGCTAGCACCGTAAAGGGTAGTTTGATTTGGGACTCCCATTAAATTTTGGGGAAAATCCATTAAATGCTCTATGTAGAACCCTACTGAGATGGTTTCAAATGCTAGTGTACCATTGGGGACTCAAAGTTAGAAACTTTTAAATCTTCCGACAAATCAATCAAGGGCAATAGCAATGGCAGGCAAAATAATTCAATGGAGACATTCAGTGCAATGGCTGGAATGGCAATGTGATAGAAACAATAAATCAGTCAGGACGTATAACATTCAGAACTTACTGTGAATGTTTGGGAAGACATTGCAATGGCACAGAAGACCACAAGTTAATTCACACATGACCCACAACATACAATAAATTAGTAAGAGGTAGCATTTAAAGATGTTGTCACAGCTAGAATTCTTACCTATCTAAGGAGACTTTGAAGAACTTTGTTTCATCAGGTTCTATTAAGGAAGTACTGTTTTTCTAATTCATTCTTAAGCGAAGCATATAGTGGATCAAAAGTATGACTTCATCCACAGTGCAGGTGGAGCGAAGGCAGGACGAAGGGAAGAGGCAGTATTCAATGGATGCAGGTCTTCGGTTGCCCTACTTACTTAGTACCAGAATCATTGGACTACTTGAACACAAGGGGTTGAACTGGACCTCTGGCTTCAGGATCAGATATGGAGTGAAAGGTTAGCAATCTAAGCTTTTAACATCGCTCCTTAAAAGAAGTAGCGAATAGTTGATTAGCTGATCTTATGTCTCCTTTAGAGGACTCAGAAAATATGAAAGAGTGTCACATGTCGCAGAACCTGAAACACGAGATCAAACCAGTCGACAAGCACTATGGCATGACAGTAGAGCATGAGCTCCAGTGTTCTCACATCACGTTCATCAATCACAGGGTAACAGTTTTGTACTATACCTTACAGTTATATCGCAATTTGAACACAAATATTCATTATTTTCACATGTCGTTTTGAATTACAGATTCAGATCCAACACGAAAGAAGCCCTGGTCATATCCAGTCTTCACTTGACCTAAGCTATGGCAATCACTGGAACCAGGGCAGCAACAAACAAAGAGTCATCCTGAGTCAGTCCATCAGGAACCAGTCTGGACAGGGTATCACCAGTTATGGTGTGGAGGTGAAGCCTTTTCACATCTTGCATATTTTGTTGTACACTTCAGCTCCGAGATCCCTTGTTTAAAGTTTATGTACTTGCTGTCATTGTGTCCTCTTGAGTTTCCCCCAGGTTTTGAAGGTTTCTCTGACATTTGAAAAACCATTCCAGTAGGTTAAATTAGCTGTACCAAATTGCCCCTGGGTTTGAATGAATGTTTGAATGAGTGAAGCCTATATCCTAGTTCAACTGGGATATCGTACGAATCCACTGCAACCCTGACCAGAATAAATATGTTTATATATAAAGTGTTTTCTTAATTTATAAAACGTATGCAATAGTTGTCTTCAGTTCTGTTACATGGCTGTAAGAAGTTGAAATCTTCACATTTCAGTTTAGCTTACGAATCCCAGACAAAGGACTCAATTGCAGGAGTCAGTTTCTCTACTCCAACCAGAAAAGAAGGCAGTCTGAGATGAGCACCCATCTGAAGGTCAATTATAATGACCAGATTCCTCTGGTGGCTGGGATCCATTGGAAAGACATGTCCGCGAAAGCTTCATTAAGGAAATATGAAGGTACTGGCCCATCATAGACGTCCAGGCTTTCCGAATTTATGGTAAACCTTTATATCAACCTTTTACTTCTTCATTTCTGACTGCAGGTTCCATTAACATGGACACACCTTGGCTATATGTCTACATGACTCATAAGTTATCTCAGCTCCAGCATGGCACAACCCAGTTCAGTTCTGAAATTACAACTCGCAAGTTGGTTACTATTCGAAACTTGATGCTGGATGGCCTCTACAAGGAAAGGGGCAGAGATAGAGAAGGACACTTGTATTTACTCACACCAACACTCACCTATCTAAAGGTAATCACAGTAATATGATCATGAATTACAATGTTCCACATTTTATTGGACACAAATTGACAGGAATACAAATAGTCCCAAAACAGATTGACTTATGTGTGTTTGCTTTGCTCCAGGCAGGCGGGAACATCATAGCAGGGAAACGTCGAGTTAACACCTCATGTTTCATCAGCACAGCTTGGATGCCAACGTTGAGAGGTGAGATTTCACTTGGGAATGGAAAAGAGTTGAAAACTCTGGATATGAGCACCAGCTATGGCAAGCAGAATTTCAACATCTCTGCAAGCCTCAACATTGTGGATAAGGTACAGGACCTATTTACTGTTGCTCATAAAAATGAGATCATATCCATAACTTAGGCTTTCTACATTATTAGTTAAATATTAAAAATAGCTACGCAGAAGGTTACGAAGTACAATTGCATAGATATTGTTCTTAAATATATATTTCACTATCTTTACTTCACATAACTAGTGTTGAAATGTGTAGAAATGTAAATGGACGACCTCTACTTTTACTTGAGTATTGCTTTACCTAGGGTATCTCTACTTTTACTCAAGTACAGCATTTGTCTCATTTGTCCCCCACTGCAACTATGCTCGGTAATCCTTCTTTCAGAAACTAAAAAAGAAGTTCTTGATGATGGCTTTGACCCTGGCAGACCTAAACAATTCTTATGTCGAGCTGGATATTGGCGGTAGAGTGGAAGAGCTGAGGAAAGACCTGAACTTGTATCAAAAACGATGGATTCTGCATTTCAGGTATCCTAGTTTTTGATGGGATTGTAGCCGTAAAAAAAAATATTAAAAGAAACAACAATTGTTTGGTAAATTTCTCTTTTACAGGCAGCCATTTACATTCCTCCCACAAAGTCTACATCTCCAGAAGACATTTACCATTGATCTGGATAAAGGAATCTATACACTTGAGTCAAAGCTGCTGCTTAGTGAAAACAGAAAAGCTATTCATTTGCTGACTTTTGGATTTCCACCACAACAATTTCAACCATATGTATGTTCTAGCTACACGTCCTTTCAGATTTGTGGATTTTTTTTTCTTTTTCTTTTTTTTTTAAATCATTGATTTAGACAAGAAATTTCTATATCTTAACCATACATTTAGCGGCTTTGGCTAAATTGGTCCTTGAAGACATTGTTCTTGGTCTTAGGTGTGTTCTTCGCTGATTAATTCTTTTAACTTGGAAAATATCCCACAAGACTTGGAGATTTGCATTAGTATCTATAAAAACCAGGTAGGCCAAAGCACTACACATCATTCCATATTGGTAATGCAAAAATAATTAATGAACATCAATGCGACAAAGAAATAGATACAGCTAAAAATGCAAAAAAAAACAAACAAAACAAAACAAATGAAATGATGAATTCAGGAAAATGTATATGATATAAACCAATTAAAGATTAAGTCTGTTTGAGTAATTTGTAAAAAAAAAAAAAAAAGATTCATCTTAGAATTGGTTTGGCTCGCCACAACATACTTTTAGCTCACCAGGCAAGGTTAGGAGAAGAATTACCTCAAATAGCTTCTTTTTTTTCAGACTATGCAAGTCCTGCAAGGGAGGATGCTAATTGCTAAAAAGGAGAAGGTTCTGGTTCTCGGTCAGATCCAATTTTATGGCGAAGGTTCTTCTCAGCAAAGTGTTGCAATTAAAGCCAACCTCACTCAGCTGCTACAGGTAAAACTTCATGCTATATATATATATATATATATATATATATATATATATATATATATATTTTTTTTTTTACAAGCCTTT